>BQNB010018803.1:2982-67763 GCA_026074375.1 Tanacetum coccineum | reverse complement strand
TTTCAAAGCCAGTACATCCAACCGTAATGGTTCTAAGTTTCCAATACATAAACTACATATACATGAACTCTCCTAGAGTCCTAAATCATAAATAATAGCTAAAGAGTACAGAATCACCGTGACGGTGATAAGATAAAATTTTGAGGCAATAATAACCTCAATCCAATAAACCTAAACCTTCTCGATACCTTCCTAGTTACTAATCCGTAGATGATAAAGGTATGAGGTTTCCTTCTACGGAAAGCATTTTGAATCAAATCTTCAAAAACATAGGGCCCACTGCCCAGAAAGTTTCAGAACCAAGGTGAAATTACCATTTTACCCCTATTTATCAAAGCCGCCATTTTCCAAAATTTTATCGCTCTACTAAATCGAGTGTATCTCCTAAACCGTGCGTCCGAAAAAGTCGAAACGACTGCTCAAATCTAAGTTTGTTCAATATCTAGAACTTACAGTTTTACATATTTAGGTGTTGCTACATAAGTTTTTTTTTTGAACTTATTACTCATTCAATTCTGGTCTCAATTTTCTGACTAGCTTTGCCATTTCGACGATATCTCATTCGTCGGGCGTCGATATGACTCCATCCGAATTCCTACATGTACCTAAGAGGTTTCTATACCTCCTAGTCTAATTACCCAGGTCTTCATAGACCAAAATATTTTGAAACATACCCAACAAGCTACTATCCCAAAGCAGTCCCCAAAGAAATTTTGACAAATTTTTGTAGCTTACGAAAACGAGCGTAATTTAAAATTTATTGATGATTTTGATGTGAAACCAATTGTAGGTGATAGACCTAAGAGTCTTCTACATGTATCTAAATTTATTTTGAAAAGTTATCACAAAATGTTTGGAGTTATACTCCTTTTCCCAACGGTATACCAGATTTGACTAGTTTTAGAAAAATGACGATATCTCACTCATCCGGAAGAGATATGACCCCATCCAAAGAACCACATACACTTAAGACATATGCCCACATCCATATTGGATTTCTCAGGTGCCTTAAGACCAAAAATGATTCACAATCAACCCCACAACCTGCTGGTTACAAACTGCCGTATAATCCATTTAAAAATCCAATCAAACACCATTTTAATTTCCTTTAAACGCCAATACAAAGCCATACCCAATGACTTAACACTCTTTCAAACACATCAAATCATGGGTTTCCAGACCCAAACATCTCAAGACTTACTAAGTAGAGGTCGACACGAAAGAATCAAAGCACAACTTACCAACTTTATTCGAAAGTTCTAAAAATAGCCGTTTCCGAACTACACGTTACGCAAAAATAAGTTAATAGTCGTTTTCCAAAACAATGAAGGTTTATGGGATGACATATAAAAGTCGCACTCCCATCAACTGAAAAATTGTTAGAAGCTACACGCACCTTCTAATTTTCATCTTATATCCCCCCCAACAATTAATTAGTAATTCCCTGCCCCCCCCCCGACCCCAAATTCTGCTGCTCATGGCCACAACAACCAAGGGAAGCAAAAAAAAATAAAGAAAAATTGTCCCACCAACCCCAACAAACCCAAAACCCAACAACACCCTAAAACAATAGGTTATTGAAACAACTTATGCGGTTTCAAAAAAAAGCATCGGGAGGAGGGAAAGGGGAGGGAAAGAGGGAAAAAACTATTCTCAAACTCGGCAGAAGTATTGAGATTTCGTGCAGATCGAACAATATAGTCACCCAATGGGGGAGTACCCAATGGGATCGACAACAATTACTACGACGAAATAAAACATCACCAAAAGATGAAAAGTTAATAAAAAGTCCGCCGTTTTTAAAATGTAAAAACAATGTATATAAAGTTTTGATAATTTAATCGTTTTTTTTTATTATAACAAGATTGTTTTCATCACGTATCAAAAAAAAATAAATTTTATCACATAGCATGAGATGTTTTTTAAAGAATATTAAACTCTGCGCTAAGAAGCGAATATCAAAGAAATATGTATATTATGTATGTTATTATATATATATGGATGTATTTATTATTATAAATATCTTTATATATGATATATATATATATATATATATATATATATATATAGGTATATATATATATGTATGTATATATTTCTATATTAATATATATAATTTTTACTTGTACAAAGTGTCAACCACTTGTTAAGAACATAATATGCAATCAAATATATACCACATAAGGGTTCTGAGGATCGGGAACGACACGCGGGCGGATATCGGACATCGGTGAAAGACTCGTGAAACTTTTCCAAAAACAGTTGTAGTCCAAGTTTTGTAAAACGACTTAGTTCACTACAACTCGGCTCTAGATACACTTGTAACAACCCCCAAACTACGATACGCAAGGAAACGCAAACATTGGGGTGCTACTTCATAATACAAGCACACGAGTCCCAGTAAATGTTCCAAGTACGTTTATAAAACACAATTTTATTTATTAGAAAGATCAGAGTTACATAGCTCCAAATACCAACGTAGAAAGTTTGTTTCTAAAAGTCACAACACGACTTGATTTCCAAAACATTTATTTTGTTTATGACACTACTTCACCGAGGCACCGTCCTTGATTATTCCGCGTTCCCCGTCCAAATCCAGCAAAATAATCAAATCGCAATTATTAAAACATGTGTGAGATTACATGGCTTAAATAAGTTAAAAAGTCAACAAAACGTTGGAGTTGTGATTTCCGTGATGAATTATACTACAGTTTACAATAATAGGTTTTAGGAGAATGCATAATTTGGTTCAACAAAGCGTATAACGTTGGCTCATAAGTCAAGTTATAAAAATAGTGATTTCCAACTAAAGATCACGTTTACCGAAACTTAACATATCCATTCCCGTAGGACGAAATTATGTCCGAGAAGTATGCCACTTCTCCTAATACTAACTACAAAATGTCCGTTTGACAGGGTGGTCCCAACGGATTCAAACCCCGGACAGGGTTGTCAAACCCAATAGATCTATTTAATGCATTAGCGTTCACCAACACATGGTAACTAACGGTCACACAGCAAAAAGGCATATACTCAGTAGTGAAGGAATCATATTCAAGTATCAAAAACGGTTTTTGCGTTCATTTCACTCAAATACCAGCAATATATCCCCCTCGCGGAGTTAAAAACATTGAAAACTTTAAATTCGAGGCTATGAACTCACCTTTGATCAAAAGCCGATAATCAAACAATGAAGTCTAGCACGAAAATCCACAAACGCGATAACGACCTATAATTAGAGTCGCTCGATTACTATACCGAAAAGTATAATCAACGATGCGTACATCGTATCAACAAAATCATATATATATATATATATATATATATATATATATATATATATATATATATATATATATATATCTCTAATATTATATATATAATATATATATATATATATATTATAATATATATATATATATATATTCACACATGTGATGAGAAATCCACTTGCGCCTTAGATCCTAAAACCCCACAATATTAGGTTACGATTGTTCTTTTATTTACATCATACATCGCTTAATCGAATACTTTCTATTTTAAGAAACTTTCTATTTTTGGAAAGTTACTATTTTCGGAAAGTTACCATTTTTAGTAAGTCTCGGCATCCAATTATATTTATAAAATATTTATTTATCTCGTCGAACTTTCGACTTTCGATTTGGTTATTAATTACCCATATCGGGATTATGTCCCGTATGTTACTATTTTAATGAAACTATATTCGCTTCATAAGAACTCCGTTAAGTATAATTTGGTTATACTTGTAAAAATAAGAGCGTTTATTATTTTTATAATCATTCAATAAAGTTTATATTAACATGTTGACTTTCTTTGAATTTTATAATTATATATATTTTTTTACCCAAATCTGACCCGCGCCAAACGACCCTCTAAATCACATTTTCACGATTCGGACAAAGAAGAGATTTTATGTGAAACGATATTCCGAACAACTTTTTAGTTTCAGCCGAGACCTGAATCTCGATAGAAAATGACCAAAATGCCCCTGCAAGTTTCTGCAGGAACTTGTATTTTTAATAAAAACGCAGCTGTTTGACCATCGGTTTTGACCCGCTATATCACGTTTTCGTGACTTTGACCAAAAAGATATTTTATAGAAAACATCATTTCAAGGGAACAAACTTTCGTTTTGTTTGCCGGAAGGCCGAAAGGACTTCGAAAAGTGCCCCAAACAACGACTGCTGAAAATCAGATCAGCAAGTATAAATTACCAAAGTGCTGTTTGAAATTTATAAGTTTTTCAAAACTTGTTTTCTCTCTAGTTTCTTCTTTATTAGGAGTTAGAAGCTCTACCTTATATCAAAACAATCGTCTCGGAAAGTTTTATCATATTTTCAATCGAAAAACAGATTTTACAAAATCTCATGCCTCGTTTTCCGTGTCAAACTTTCTGCTCAGAATGTACTTGTTATAAAGTGCGCCAAAATTCATTTTTGACCAAAAATCTCACTTACGGCACATCTAATATGGCCTATAATTCATGTCTAACTTGCTCAATTATTTTATAACATCATTTAACTAATCGGCGCAAGATCTTATAGATTTTGTCACATGCAACAATAAAAATCAAATCAAATAACGAAACAAACGAAACAAATATAAAAGGAATGCTCACAATGTTATAATAAGCAAAACAAATAATTGAAATCGCCTCCTTTGTCCTTGCCGTGACTCGAACCGAAACCAAAATGCATAAACCGCAATATTTAATAAAACCCACTTCGAAATATCACTAATCTAGCTCTTTTAAACACTCTTCTAGCTCGAAATATCATGAGCCTAACCGAAAATACATTTTCTTCAAAACCCATTGCATGTGTACTTTTCTTATATCAAAACGTAGCTTAGATTACGAGGATTAATAATCTATAAACGGATTATAATGCATGTTATTATTGAATTTGTGATAATAATTTTTGTTGGGGTGTGGGTTTCAACCGGGTAGAGAGAAAACAAGAGTGAGAGAGATGAACTTTTGATAAAAATGAGTTTATCTGTGTTAGTTTAGGCTTATATACTAAGTCTAGTTTTGAAGCGTTGGCAAGAAGACACCTTCTATACATTTATTCTTTCATGGTTAATTAAAACGGGGCGTTTGTTTCGTTTTGTCTAACCGCCACAACACTAAAACTTAACATTTTCGATAGAACTTATTATTTCGTCACTTTTTATTTTAATTTCTAACACTTAATAAAATGTGTAAATTTTAAAACACGAATCCGGCTCAAGACAAGAAACAAAATGACGACACTAATAAAAATAATAAATTTACGATCTAAAAAAAATAATAATAACGAGGCGCGTCGTAATAATTTGAATGGATACTTTTTTATTTAAAAACGATTAACTAATTAATTTAGAAACACGCGGTCAAACGTCGACTCGTTGTGATTGTGGAAAACGTCAAGAAATATATATTTTAAATTTTTCGTTCGTATTAAAATACGAAAATAATTATTCACGACAAATATAATTTTAAATGTCGACGTTCGCTTACGAAAATTCGTTTAAAATAATATTAATGACGTGTCGAACGTCGAACTTCGCGGAATCGCATACGCGTTTTGTGGAAAAACTCGAAGTTGTTACAAGATCTTTTTAATTTTGACTTGACTATACCTTGGTAGGGTGGCATTAACAATGTCTTTTCCAACGTTTCTTATGCGTTATTACTCAGGAAAAATTCTTTTCAGTATTTTTTCTAAGGCAAAGCATTATAAATAACCATTTTAGCTTCGTTATTTTTCGCAAGTTTCTTTTTAAGATCATCACTTTGTTTTTCGAAAGGGATAACCTCATCTAATTTGGTTTTCGGATTTTGTTCAATAGATTGAAAATCACCGTTGGTAATGACATGCCACAGATCTAGATATTTTGATTTAACATATGTCTCGAATATATTTTTCCAATAAATAAAACTATCACTTTCAAAGAGTGGTGGTCTTTGCATAAATTGATGGTATGTGCTTAATTACACATACCTTTTTCCATCAAATCCGGACTTAAATAACAAAAAACGTACAAAAAATACATTGTATTTGTATGTTTTTACTTATATTGTGCAGGAAACGGATATCCGAGAAAAGGACGAAAAATCAAGCCAAAGCGGACAAAATCGAGCACGGAATGGAAAAGTCAAAGTCAAGTCAAAGCCAAAGTCAACAAAAGTCAACGGTCAAAGTCAAAGCCGAAACTAAGAAATGTATAAATTGGCACCACCGTACCAGCTAATGGGCCGGTGGCTTACGCGCATCATTTATACATTATGAAATCCAAACGGCCTAATTTTAATAACTTAGGCCCAAACCCTTTTAACAAACTATAACAGCCTTCGTTAGTCCTTTTTCCCTAACATGGTTAATCCTTTAAGGACTAACTATGCAATACCATTATATAAACTCAAGGGCTTAACCTACCCAATTACCAAACTCTTCATTATACCACAAGGACTTAACGTGCAATAACATATAACACAATGGAGGGTTATTTCTGCCAACTTCCATAACTTATAATCCCCACAAGGACCCTTGTTGCAAGAAACCTATACAACTCAAGGGGCTTGTTTTGCCATTTCTTCAAAATGTTGCCCTGCACCAAACAAACAGACATATGAATTCCTTCTTTTCCCGCCACTACGTTTTGTCACTATTCATCATCCTTAACCCCACCATTCCTGCAACTAAACTCCAAAACCCTCTCACCCCACCTCACAAACTGCCAAGCCACGTTGGCAATCCTAAACCCACTCATTGGCTAAGAAAAAGAAGGGCTTTGATTAATCGGCTTGGGCATCAAGAAAAAATGAAAGGCCAAGATCACTTTGTGCTACTCCATCACACAACAAACACAACTATGAAGCCTCTCTCTAAAGAAGCAACACTTGGATATTATAAAGAAAAATGAAGACAGAAGAAAAATGTTAACGAGGAGTAGATTAATTTAGTTTTTAATGTTTTTAAATTTATGTTTTTAGTCTTTCAAATTCTGTCATTTTAAATTTTTAAGTATTGTAATCAGTTTATGTCTTAATGAAAATTTCAGTTTTTTTTAGTTAACTCAAAATTCTATCCTTTAGAGCTTATTGCACTTAATTAATTTCCTGTTTACAAGTCATCTATATAAGCTCTTTCAAGCTTATACAATCTGTCTTATTCATAAAAGCTTTTTATAAATTTACTGTTTCATTTAGAAAGATTATGGTTGCAGCTTATTAGATGAATAAGCAATCTTGGATGGCATATTGGGTTTAGAGCTTATGGAAGCACTTAGGTTGGAATAGGTGGGGGTTCTTGGTTTAAATCAATTTCAAGAGCTTAGGACCTTGTGTAAGTTTTCTTTTTAAAGTTTCACTAATCTTTAGCTTATTTTCTTTTTATTCTGCTTTTTGTGCTTATTTCCTGTCTTAATCTATTTATTATAGCTTATTTGTGTTGTTGAGTGCTTAATATTTTAGTTTTAAAGTTTAAAATCATTGGTTTAAGTTTTATTTAAAATCTGTCCATTTATATGCTTTTACTTGAGTATTGTTCTATGGCTTATTCAGTAGTACTTATCTTTGTTTGTGTTATGCTTATTTCTGCTTAACATTGCATATTTATCATCTGTTTTTCAAAAACCTTGCCCTAAATCTTTACAAATCAGCCTTAAATAGGACTTTTGATTTTTAAAGGGGTGTTTGACACAAGGCCAAATTGGGCCAGAATGGAAGTGTTAATGGGTCGGGTATACTTGGCCATATTTAACCAGCTTATTTTAGTCATTATAATATGTTTTTCCAAGTTTTATGGTCTTAAAGCTATGTTTGAAGTCTATCTCCTAACTTGTCTTTGAAAATTGTCACGGACAAAACAAATTTGAAGTGCTTATTTGGTTAAGGCTTTTAAAACAGCTTTTGAGTCTTGTTTTAGTTTTCTTTTTATAGTCATATTGCATTGATCTAGTTGCTTTTTGGTATACTTTTGTTCTTGTTCAAAACTGTCACACAATTTGTTAAGTGTCATTTGTTTAAAAACAACCCTTTTAACTAGCTTTTTCATGCTTATTCTTAATTTCAAAATATCTTTTAATTGTTAATCTAAGGTCTTAGATGTCCAAAGTCCATCTGTTTTGAGGTTTTAAAGGCAATAGGAATCTGTTTTGTGATATTTTTTAGGCTCCAAATAGCCATTTTTCTGTTTTCAAAACTTTAAGAAATTCAGCAAGTGCTGAGTGATTATAAGCTTTTTCATGAGCTAATTTCAAGGCCTTAATGAATTTTAAACTCAGTTTATATTAGTGTTTTAGATAGCTTATAGGCCATAGATTTTAGGGGTATACCTCATTAAGCCATAAGGATCCACTTTGGTGCTTAAAAATAAGCCCAAAGGTGGTCCCTTAGGCTGTTTGTCTGCCTTTATTTGCCAATATGCTTATTTGCCTTTTTCTGCCTTTGCTGCTTATTTTCTTGCTTATTTTGTACTTACACTTGCTTATTAGGTCTAGTATACTATCTTCCTTAGCTTATTTTTCATTTCCCTTAGCTTATTTTGCCTCTAGTAGCTTAACAGTTTAGTTATATAAGACTTAGTTAAAAAAGTTAAGTCTGTTAGCTTATTTGCTTATTATAGTTTAGGTTTTTGCTTATTTCATATTTAGGAGTGCTTATTAGGTATAGAGTAGTTTGTACTTTGCTTATTTGCCCTTTCTCTTTTAGCTTATTAAGTTTAAAAGCCAAAAGTTTAGTTTTAAATGTTAAGTCATATAAAATCAACTCTGTCATTTTTTTTGCTTATTTCCCAGCTTAATTTAGAGTTTTATAAAAAGTTGTTTTTATTAAAGTAGCTTATTTTAGTGTCTTTTATAAGATTTTAAAAAGAAAATAAAAAAAATGTTTTTAAAAAAAGGGTAGGCCACAGGTTTCGAACCTGTGACCTCCCCTTTCATAGCCAACGCCTTAACACACCACCACACAAACCATCTGCCCTTGGGACTTCTTCGGGTATCATTTGCAAAATTAAATACTTAAGGTACTTTTAGGCCTTTAGCTTTTCAGCCCATTTTTGCTTATTTTGACTGCTTATTCATTAAGTTTTTCCTGTTTTCTTATTTTTCTTAAGATCCTTATAGTTCAAAGTTATTTCCTGCATTTTTCCAGTTTTTATAAAATTCATTATCTATTTTTAATCTTTTATTTTCATTAAAACTGTCTTTAAATCATAATAAATAAAATAAATGTCAAAAAAATAAATTTCTTTTTTTCAAAATTTTCTTTTATCATGTAGGACCTAGGAAAAATAAATTTGCATCTGTAGGGTCAATTTTGCAAAATTTGGTTTTTTAAAGAACGGGCTTTAAATCCCGTTCTCGTTTTTCGTGTTTTTAAGCTCAAATCACTTCCGTTTTTGGTCTAGTCTTCTTTATTCTTTATTTTTAGTGACTTAGGACTTATAAAGGTTAAAAAAATCACTTTAGGATTAAAATTTGATAAATTAGGTTTTTAAGTCACGTTTTTACGTTCGCGTTTTAGGTTTTAACTTAAATAACTTTCGTTTTAGGGTTTCTTTTACTTGTTTTTGCATTTAATTAGTAGATTTAGAAATCCAAACCCCAAATTTGTTATATTCAAGCATAATTCACAAACCGATTCTCGATTTTCAAATTCACGCCTTGTCGGGAAGAACGACCCAGGTCCGGTTTCGAACTTTGTGGGTAATGAAGCGAGAGACCGATACTTCTGGTAATACTATACTATATATTTGATATGTTTACCTCTAAAAAGGTGATAATCAATTGCCCTTCTAGATATTTGTCAGAATTTATAGATCGATCCAAGCTTTAAAATACAGTATATTTTAAAAATCTTGAGTGACCTTGGCTCCTGATACCAATTGTGGAAACTAGAAGGGGGGTTGAATAGTTTACAGGTTTGTTTTTGTTTTTAAAAACTTTACTTTTAAAATACTTAGATTCGAGTAGTTTGTTTAACCAACCAACAATATGAATCAATCAAGTAAATTTCTAAATTAATGGAAAATAACAATCACAACAATATAAGCAGATGAGAGAAGGAACAATCAAACCAAGACAGCAAGATTTATAGTGGTTCGACTATGAAGCTCTTCTTCGCCATACTCCACTCCCTGAGTATCCTACTTGAGATTTCACTATGTCAACAAGCTCCCTTCAGGCGAAGAAAACCGTTTACACGTCGCTTACGTTATTTTCCGACACTAAGCTAAATGTCGAGTCCTAATCTTAACTAGAACCAATCTACCACTTCACAATCAATACACGATCACTAGATCTACACTATCGGATTTACACAATATCCGAATCACACAAATACACAAGATAATTACAATAGAGATTTGATACTTACAAGAAATTCGTTTCTTGGCGAATACAAGTATTCTTCTCTTGCACTTGAATGAGAGGGAAGAGATAAGAAGAAGAGATTAGATCACTTGAAATAAGATCAAGAGATGTTAGTGATCAAGATATTTAGTGAGAGAAAGAAGTTTTTAGAGAGAGAAAGAAGTGTGAGAAAATTTGTGGAAAGATGTCTGATTTTCTGCAAGGAATGGAGCAATATTTATAGGCAGGAAAATCCAACGGTCACTGGCGGCGGTCCCGGCGGTCCCAAATATATAAGGGGGCTGCCAGGCCTATAAGGGGGCTACCATTAGACTACGCTCCCTTTTTATCTTTTTGTGAGGAATGTTGTATCTGGTATAAAAGCTTCAGTTTTGGGGGGGGGGGGGGAATTTGAATTTCAAAATTTATGTTTTTAATAAAACTTTTCTTTTAATTAGAAAATATTTTGTATAATTAATTTTGTGAAATTCTTTTGTAAAAATTTAATGGATAAGAGAAAAATATTTTCTTGATCACTAATCATGCTTAATGATTTGTTTGTTCATACCTTAAGTGATTACTAATCTTAGAAATAGAATTTTACGATTAATAATTTGTAAACGTTTAATTTTATCGTAAACGTTTTTACATTTTGTTATTATCAAAACGTTGAGAGGTCGAAAAATATAAATAACATTTTTGGACATTATTTGTATTAACAATGACGTAACCATATGAGGTGTTACGCCGTAAAGTGCTGACGCGTCCTTTCCATATTACAAGCTTTAATATGTTACAGCGTAATCAACAGGGCACGTTATGCCATAATGCTGACTCGGATAAGTCATCCTTCTATAATAACATTGTTATGGCGTAAACATTTTGTATGGTTACGCCATAATGTTGTAAGCTGACATGTCTTGCTTGAATTAGGTTACGGTGTAACACTATCATAGGGGTTACGCCGTAACGTCTTGTAAGAATCCGTATTATCTTCATTTTTTCGTCCATTTCCCGTGTTTCTTGTCACATACTTGCATTTTTCCTGAAAACAACGAAATAACTGTAAATGTATCGGATTCAAGTATTTACAAGACAATTGCAAGTATTTTTGTGGGGAAATTGACACTAAAAAGTATCAAATATTTAATGTTATCAGATATTCCTCCCCACTGAGCATTTGCTTGCCTCAGTAGACCTCGTTTTAAGAATAGTTTTATAGAAAAAGATTCTCTGATATTAACCTCAAAGAATGAATCTATAAAAAGACTTTGTAGAATACATTGAAGCCGAACACCTCACGAATAGGGGTCAACATTCACTCAACCCTCAACTAGTCTAAGTGTTCAATTTTTGGGTGATCGCTCAACTGCACAGTCATAGCATGTATTCTATCATAAGTTTAGGAAGTACACAAATCTGCACCAGTTAGAGTTAGGGTCTAAATAATTCTTAAAGGCAACATGGGTGACATAACATAGGTTTATTAGGTGATATAAAGGGTTAGGATAGACATGGGATACATATTTAATTGGTGTTAAGATAGAAACACAAAACAAATAGTCCTATATAATCTAAGGTATCCATAACCGGCTACAGTCCATCCATAGTCTAAGTCTTCGAGTGCGAAAATCTGATCATATCATCAATATGGGTTAGCTAATGATGAGATCTTGCGGAGCATGCTAACCCATTCTTCACTATGTGGCTTATAGTTGCACCACCTTTTTACTTAGTTGATTTTATAACACGTAACCAACATCAGGAGTTATATCACTAGGTGGCTTATAGTTGCACCACTTTTTCTCTTTTTTTTACAATACTCCTGTATATAACATATCACATATCCTCCCACTTGAGATAAACAGTATCGAAAGTGATAATACCAGGGGGTCTTCATTGATCAAGATAATATATCATCAAAGTAAGTGCCAATATTCGAACCATTTTCCCGAACCATAGACTTAGGTAGCCAAAAATTTCAACACAAAGATAATTATAGACTACAGGGTTGGCTAAGGCGAAATGGTGTAACGAAACATATAATAATGTGTGAAAACATAGATTGGCTCAAAAAGGGTGATCTAAGGGTATGTTGCACTAATGATGAGTGCAAAAAAAGGGTTTTTAACATGGGAGGTCGACAAGTCAGTGTAATCAGTCGATAAACACACACATAATGGCTATTTGGGTTAATTCATAAATGTTGCCTTCTAAAACCATCTATTCCTGCAAATCAATTAGATCTTGAAATTGTCACACCCCCAAATAGGGTCCCAACAGAATAGTCAACTAGGGCGTGACGTCATACATATCTCAAGTACAAAGCATAAAGAACGACCTCTAAAGAGGTACGTTTTAGAAAATCATAACTCGTTGCATGAATTTAAAAGTAAATAAGTCTTACCAACCATTTCAAAGTGATTAAAACATAGCGGAAGCAATATGAAAACGTAGAGGAAGCAATAATAAATTTTTGACAAAAGACAACGACTATGAATAAAGATAGTCTTGAAATCAGTCGAAGCTACATTGCACATAGACTTCTAATAGCACACCTTGAAAATCCAAGCTAAGCACCTGAGAAAACATGCTTAAAACGTCAACATAAAGTTGGTGAATTCATAGGTTTAATTCAAACGTAATTATAGTGGACCACAAGATTTCAAAACGTATGCGACAGTTATAACATATACAACTTCACATCAAAGGTATTTACGTTGCGCTAAGCTCATGACACCGAAGCTAATAGTGGAAGGTATCATGTGCATTGCCATATAAAGTTGCCCTGGTAGGTGTCCGACCAAAGACCACCCAAAATAGTTTCGACATGAAATACATCCATTGACCTGTACAGTCCGTCGTACCCGACCAGTAAGAATTACCAAACCCGGATGGGGATTATTAGTCCCAATAGATCTATTTACTCACTCGCGCTTACTTAACCAGCCAGTCGGTTAAAGGTAATTAATCTTCACGATAATATAGGCAAATAGTGGTCTAACGCTACTTAGGCAACACGTAAACAAGGGAAAGTATCACGTAAAGTACTTGTGTCCGGTTTAAGAAAAACAAACAATGTTTCTCACCTCAAAGTTTTAAAATGCATTCAAAAAGTGTAAAACGTGGGCTATGAACTCACAGTAATCGATGAAGTATAGCAGCTGAAAAAGAAAGGCCACGTGGTGTTGCACAACAGTGCTAGGTCTCGACCTAAGAATGAACGGTCGGGTTTCAGAATTTATACGAAAAATAAAAGAATGTGAAATGAATAAGAGTTTGGAAAGTAGTTGTACGTTTATTACAAAGAAGTTGTCCTCAATAAAATTGTCGTGTAGTAGTCGTAGTAGTTTTGACTCGAAGAAATGTGTTACGAAGTTAAATATGGAGTATATTAGAAACTTAACAAATAAATAAATTTTGGCATTTTACCCGGTAACCCAAAATAATGATTTAGATATTATGAAAAATAATGTTTTTATGTTTATTAATTTACGTAACTTCCCGGCAGGTCACCCATGCTAGTGCTACCCTCGCACGAGCACGCTTAACTGCCGGTATTAAAGAAAATACTTAGATATAAAATGTAAATATATATTTTTAGTTTATTAAACTAATATATATTATTTATTATTAATAAATAATATGTTTCAGAAAAGTTTTTAAATATAAGATATCACAAATAATTTTAAGTAAATAGTTTTTACGAAATTTCAACATGACCCGTTCGTAAATAATAGTTTTCTAAAGTCGTAGACTTTAATTCCCAAAACACTTTCAACGCTTTTCTCAAATCACTATATTCCCAACTAAGTTACGATATTAATAATAAACGTTTATACGCTCCATTAAGTAGTAAAAATAAGCCGAAACCATAAATGGACACTTATTGGGGTTTTAAGCCCAATAAGCCTAAACAAACGATCCGAAATGCAATAAGCTCAAAATAAGTAAACGATTAAGTAATAGATATGTAGCTTATCAAATAAGCTTTGGATAAGCTTATCCAATAAGCTAAACCGTAGGCCATAAGCCATGGTTTGAGCTTATTGTTGGACCGAGGTCCAATAAGCTAACCAAACAAGTACGTGTTAGATAAATAAGTCCAATAAGCAATCCAATAAGCAAACAAGTATCCAACATATTCAATAAGCCAACACTAGCCAAAATAAGCTATCCAATAAGCCAAGCAGTGGGTTTTAAGCCACGGGTTGGGGCTTGGATATTGGGCCGAGGCCCACTAGTCTATTTAAGTCTATGTGGGTTTATTAAATGAGTCCAATAAGCTTATCTTTTTACTAGGGAGCTAAATAAGCCACGAAAATAAGTTGTAAAGATAAAACAATAGTCAAATAACGTAAAGTTCAAACCTTTATGGTTTGTTTGTGTGTTCGACTCACATAAACACGTCAATAAGCTCGATCGAGCTTATTAATAAGCTAAAACAAGTAAAAAGCTTTATAAAAACCATATCTTTATAAAAGTTTCACCACGACAATAAAACTAACATTTCCTTTCTTTCCTTTTTAAGATTTTCGAACCAAAGACACAACCTTTTTAAGGTTGTGCAAATTTTAAAGTTTTGATTTTTAACGATCCGTTTGTACAACTAGTTTCTAAACGTTATGAGGATCAAAGAAGTACGACTAGAATTTGAAAAAGATGAACTTACGGATGAGATGAACGAGAGGATGATCAAAGCTAACGAACAACACGAACAATACCCAAACTAACTATTTATATAACCCGAATATACTTGAGCTTCCAAAAATCTTGAATAAAAATCAAACAATGGTAGTGGTGTGGTGGTTGTGGGTGGCAGACGGCAAGGAGAGAAGGGAGAGGGAGAGGAAAACTTTGTGTGTGTTTTTAGAGTGAGAAAGTGATGAGAGGAAAATGAGGTGAAATGCAAATGAAGTAGAAACCAAATGTGTCCAGGTCCATTGCATGATTTAAACCTAGAACATTCAAAAATAGGAATCCAATAGTGCTAGTCATTAAGGAGACAAGCTTAGCTAGAAAGTAGGAGGGGGGCGGACTCTACATAGGGGAACAAGGAGGGGATTATTGCCATTCCTTGAAAGCTCATTCAAATTTAGGATCTTATGTTTTCCCTTGATATTTACTTGCATGTTTTAGATATTTTTAAATGATCCAACGGTATACTCATAAACTGAAAACGCGCAATTAGTTGGAAAAAAATTCTAAAATTTTAAATATCAACCCGAATCATAAAAACGCGACAATTATCGAAAGACTACCTTAAATAGTAACCCGGAATACTTCTGGTAACGATCCTCAGATACACACGGGATAACTTCCCGGTTAAACGTAAAAATTACACGGATCATATAAAATTTAAAGTACTGAACGGAAGCGGTTAAAATATTGGTCGAAAATTTACGGGGTGTCACAGAAATGATGTACAAGCCAAGTTCTAAAGTCTACAATACTACCGGCACATTCAATATTTTGGTGGATTTTTGTATAATGAGATGAAAACGAAACATCAGGCTTAAACCTCACCAAGTGATAATAAAGGATAATGTGCATTCGGCAAAAATTAATTCTAGTTTATTAAGAAAAACATGTCAAAAATTTTAAAATCAGAACCATTTTTCAAAGAAAACTAGGAAATCAAAGGCAAGAATAGGTCAAGTGATAATTCTACTCCCATTCCCCTACTTGTTTTGTACAATTTCCCTATTGTACATTAAAGAAATAAAATAAACAGGAAAAAGTAGAATTAGAATAAGAAACTCCCTTGAGCTTTGCTTCTGAACATATGAAATGTAATAAGCTGACAGAGAAATTTAGAAAATCTCCATCTTAAGCAAGCTCATTTTCCTCTGTGATCACTAAAACAAACTAACAACATAAAATCGCTCAAAGAGAAATATACAAGAAATATAAACCTAACTCACTTTCTTAGGAATCACGGTTGCATTTAGCAAATGCAACAAGCCTTTTAAACCACTTGGTGGCCCATGTGGACGAGTGAAGTCTCGTGAGGGTTTCCAGAGAACATACCCACAAAGTTCATTTAGATATACAAGGTTTAGCAATGCGTTAAAACTTAATTTTAAGGTTTTTCAGAAAGAGGTTACGGCGTAACTCTCGTGGTTACGTCGTAATCATGTGGTATTTTAAAATTTTAGTTTATAAGTTTACGACGTGACCATAAGAAGGTTTACGTCGTAATTGAATAGGTTACGGCGTAACCATGTATGTTACACCATAACTTCTGCTAAATCAACAAATCTATCACAAAATTACGGGTCGAGTCGGTCTCAAAAGTTCCCTTCTAGCTGCTGGAACCTGCAAAACAAAGTAAAACATGCAGACCAACTAATATGCGAAAAATGAAATTTATTGATAAAAAGACGGGTTGTATCCTGACAAGCACTTTTGTTTATTAACAAGTCTTTAAGTTAGACTCATGCCCACTCTACGTTTCGTCGTATGACTTTTTCTCATCGTCATTCCTGAAGATTTCTTCCATAATTCCAGCTCTTATGGTGGCAATATTTCCCCTAGTCCTAGATAATTCTTCCACTTCTGAAACTTTTATTTTTGAATAAACTTCTCCTGGACCAACGCTATATCTAGTAACTTTGACCTTTTCAATTAAAATTGGAGGTGGTTTGATGTAGGGAATTCCCAGAAATCTACACTTCATTTCCTTGTATTCTTCGTCATCTGAATCAATAAATCCGGCATATAATGTTGGTTCAAGGTAATCAATAATTCCTTCTAAATCGTCATCATCTTCATGTGTTCCCTTGAACCATTCATCACGTAACTTGTTTATTATGGTTCCTAGAATTTCGTTTTCCTTAATTTCCCCACGTCCATCAGGATCTTCAAAGTCTCCGCTGTCATCATATTCGTTCCCAAATCTTTTTCTCTAATGATCTCTAAGAATTTTGCCCCTAGCTATCTCACTAACCTCTCTAAACCTAATTCGTAACCAATCATTCAAACTTAAATCCTCCCATTCAACATCTATTCGTTTGCCATCGTTTTCACTTTCACAATAACATTTAATTTCATTATGGCATAAGCTACCCTCGTCACATTTTTCCTCAAAGGGGCTGCAAGAGGCCCATATTTCTTGAACTCCTTCTTTCGTGCGAGAAATAGGGGTACACCAATGTAATTTTTTCTTGGTAGAGGTTAAGTTTGTCCTAAGTCCCCCATTTGCTTCTTGGGCGATCAAGCTACACCTGTAAACAATTTCCTCATATGATTCTTGAACCTCTATATCACAAGTGAACACATCAGGGTCAATAGATAAAAGATGGTTAATTTCGCATGCGTTAGTATTATATGTGAATAAATCAGAATCGATTTTCATTAATTCATCTTCTTCCATATTCATCTTAGTTTTGATCATTCGAACAGATTCGTGTATGTTGTCGGAAGAATTACTTATCATTTTAAAAATAACCTTTTCATTCCCAACTTCTAAAGATATAGTCTTTCTAAATATGTCTACCTTAGCATGGGCAGTGGCGAGAAGAGGTTTTCCTAAAATGACGGGCATCCTAAAGTCCTCAATCATGTCAAGTATGACGAAATCATCTGGGAGAATAAATTTATCAATTTTTATGAGCAGATTTTTGACAATCCCTTTTGGGATGCATTTAGTGTCATCCACCATTTCTATAACCATATTGATTGGTTCAAGTTTTCTTATTCCTAAGCGTTTAAACATGGAAAAATGCATAATGCTAATACTAGCTCCTAGGTCAGCCAAAGCATTGTTAAAATCTAACCTTTTGATAGAGCAAGGAAGAATAAAACTTCCTGGATCATTTTCTTTTGGAGGTAGTTGATTTTGTAGAGGAGCTGAGCATCTAGGATTCATCCTAACTTCATCATCTTCCTCGGTTAATTGCTTATTGGCCACCAGGTCTTTCATGTATTTAGGATAATATCCGTTTGCCTGATTTCCTTAAGGAGGGGCGGATTTATCTAGATTTTCTTTAAGCTTTCCATAGTCTCATGAACTATGGCTTCCTCGACATGTTGTTTTAATCGATTAGGAAAAGGGATTGGTGGTACATAAGGTTCGACATATTGGTTTACCGTTTGTTCTGGTAGTTTTTATTTTAATTCAGGAATAACCTTGGAAGTTTTTAATTCAGTGCTTTCAGATTTTTCGTCGTTCGAAAATCCAGAATTAGCAGAAAAATACTCGATTTCTTCGGAAGAGTAATAGAATGGTGTTTACAAAGGTGTTTCGTCATTAGCGAAGATTGTTTTACATCCTTCGAGTTTTGCTACCTTCGTTTCTACTTCAGCGGTTAAGGTTTTCACCTGGGATTTGAGTTTTTGGATGATTTTATCGTGATCAATTCGGCTATTCTTTGTATTTTGGCAAAAAAAATTTAGCCATTCATCATGCTCTGCTTGTCTTTTGGTAGCTCCTTCCATATACTTATTAATTGTTTCGACCAAGTTTGGTCTCTTTTCTCCAGAAGGTGTTTAATTATCTGTACGAGTGTAGTTTCTCGGTGGACCTACACGAAACTTGGCTCCATTACTTCCGTTGAAAGGAGCAGGGCGCCCAAATTCTTCATACTTGACCTCTTCCACCTGTTTGATTTCCTCATTAAGAGGACATTCTTTGTCGAGGTGAGGTCCTTTACAGATTTGACATCTTACTTGGATCGCATGAACATTTTCTATTAGCTTTTTCATATCGCGTCCCAAGTTATCTAGTTTACTTATGATTGCAGCAAGTCCATCAGTATTAATGCTGCTAATGTTCCTGCTTGATGTCTCATCGTGCCACTTTTGAGAGTGGTCAGCCATAGTTTGTATTGTCCGTCAGAGCTTGAGTTGGTGTCATCCCAGGAATTGATCCCTGCGAATCAAGCAATTGATGGTTCATAGTGCTCAAACCTTTATAAAAGATGTTTACCTTTTGATGGCTGTTTATGTCGTGGGTTGGGCACTTATACAGCAAATTATTATACCGTTCCCAAGCTTGGTATAATTATTTGTTGCTTTCTTGCTTAAAGTTGTAGATGTCTTCAAGTCGTTTAGGAGTCTTGGATGGTGGACAATACCTTTGGATAAAGGCCTTTTTAAGGAGGTCCCAAGTGTTGACAGCTCCTAGAGTGAGTCTATCCACCCATCTTTTAGATGCTCTAGTAAGAGTAAACGGGAACATACGTAGCAGTACTGCGTCTTGTGATACTCCAGGAATATTAAACAAACTTACAATGTTGAGGACTCGATCAATATGATCGTGGGCATCCTCATTCTTATTCCCGGATAAGGTGTCTTCCCTCAATTCTCACATGAATTGACTTTTGATCTCAAAGTTGACATTGCCCCCGATTTCTGGTTTAACCATGTCCGGTGTCTGGTTTTCTCGTAAAAATGCTAAGTATTGTTCCATGGTGAGTATTGATGTCAACTCCCGCTATAGTAACCGCAGAATTTAGAAGTTAAAGAGAGAATGGAAATATTTACAAGGAATCAAATTAATACTAATTTTTAGCTCTCCGGCAACGGCGCCAAAAATTGATGCGTATTTTATTTTAAAATATATTTTGTTCAAGTTTTAAATTTATAAAGCTCGATTCTCCTGACAAACGCACTAACGGGCAGAGAACCCGATCGTGAGTAGTGTAGATATGGTAAATCCGAGGTCATCCAAAGAGCTAAGTGTTATAAGTTTTAAATTGAAAGTGTCACGTTTTGAGAATGGTTTTAAGATTGATTTTGAGATTAACAGAAAAGTAAATATGTGAAAAGTAAAACTAATAAAAGATATCAAGGAGAAAGGCGTGCTAGCTTAGTCATTTCATTACTACCATTATAACTATGTTTTCCTGTGCAATGTTACACCATGGTTTTATTAGTGGTTTCTAAAGTCGACAGACCTGAATAGATATATTTAGTCCGTCCTATAATTCCTATGATCCCGAATCCTCCGAAAGTCACGAAGGTAGGGCAACCAGGTCATAGTGATTAATCCCAACTATCCCAAGAACTAGTCTTATAACCTATACAGATTACTAAACCTCTATAAAAGAGTTCTTGTGCTTTTTAAGTATATTAAGTTATAAAGGCGGTAACCTGGTTAGTTCTTACACTAAGGATACGATTTCAAACCTACCTTAGTACCCCTGCTAATTCCATGTCCAATTGGTAATCTAATAACAGGATTAACATGATCTAAACCACCCACAATACTACCAAAACCAAAGGGTACATGATAGTCAAAGGATATCCAACGAAACCATAATCTAACAGGAAGCAAACATTATAACGATAGTAAATTCATGACTAAGCCAGCACTTAAAGTGCTTAGCCGCTCATAGCAACAACACAACAAGAATTAATAAAGGTAATCTTGGATTGAAAACTCATAATTCTTACAGAAGTGATTTATGAATGATTAAATACAAAAGTAAGATAAGTGTGATCTCCCTTGGACTTTTGCTGGAATTCTTCGAGCTATGGAGGCCTTGTTCGCCCCTTGGAAGTGTTGTAGAATGGTTGATGTAGAAATGTCTGAATGAGGCCTCTATTTATAGGTTTTATATATTTTATGGCGTAACCATATGAGGTGTTACGCCGTAAAGTGCTGACGCGTCCTTTCCATATTACAAGTTTAAATATGTTACGATGTAATCAAAAGGGCACGTTACGCCGTAATGCTGACTCAGATAAGTCATCATTCCATAATAACACTGTTACGGCATAAACCTATAGTATGGTTACGTCGTAAGGTTGTAAGCTGACGTGTCTTGCTTGAATTATGTTACGGCGTAACACTATTGCAGGGGTTACGCCGTAACGTCTCGTAAGAATCTGTATTATCTTCATTTTTTTGTCCATTTCCAGTGTTTCTTGTCATATACTTGCATTTTACATGAAAACAACGAAATAACAGTAAATGTATGGAATTCAAGTTTTTTTTTTGGAACGACAACTTTATTAAAAACTAGCAAAAGCTAGGAACAAAATTACAAGGAAGCAATGTGAATGAGAGGGTATTGCAGCCAATGACCCCAATTAAGATTACATTTTAGATTTCTAGATGAAATCCGGCATAAGATCGATCCAACATCAATATCCTTCCAATCCAAGTTAACTCTAGTAGGAAGCTTATTAAGAATTAACCTCCATATGAAGACATTGACTTTGATGGGGATAAGCCGATTCCATCAGGTGGTCTTAGGCCCAGCTTCCAGAAAATAAGAATCAATCAAAGTACGACCAGAGGCAACCGAGTACCCCTTGTCAGCATCAATCATCCATAACCAGGAGTCCCTTGAATCCGAGAGAACAACGTTTTGGATTAAAGAATTAAGCTCAGTGAGTTGCGACAACTCTGCACCTCCTAATTCTTTATTCGCTAAGCATGTTTTCCATTTCACCTAAGTCATCGTCTTTTCTTCTAGATCTCCTCCAATGAAAAATTTGTTGCGCATCGACTCCAACCTCTTTTGAATAGACACCGTCATCTGATAAAGTGACATATAGTGTGTAGGGAGATTACCAAGAACCGATTTGATTAGAGAAAGCCTACCTCCAACCGAGAGCATGCGAGCTTTCCATGCCGAGAGCTTAGTGACAAACTTTTGGAGGATATCATTCCAATAAGAACATCTTGACATATTACATCCGACGGGAACACCCAGATATTTGAAAGGGAATTTAGCAGCTTCACAACCGATGACACTAGCCATACTAGAAACCTCATCATCACTAACACCGATGCCTAAGATGTTGCATTTATTAATATTGATTTTCAAGGAATTCAAGTATTTATAAGGCAATTGCAAGTATTTTCATGAGGAAATTAACACTAAAAAGTATCAAAAATATTTGATGTTATCACCTCTTTTAACCTTCATTTTTCTTGGGCAACTTCGTTTAGGCATATGACGGGTTTCCTTCCCAAGTTACGATTCTACATATCTTTACTACGTATTGCCATAATGTTTGTTAAAAATTAGTTGCTATAGACTTTTGGCATTTTGAATTTGACTCCTAATTTTCAATTTCTAAATTTGACTTTGTAAGTTGATGTTGATCGACTTTTGTTGATTAATAGCAAGCGCATCATGCTGACAGATTCGGGTATAATACATAATGGATTTACAAGAGCTAGACACTACATGATTAGATATGAAGTTAAGTTCCACTTGTGTAGACATATTAATGCATGATTGATGATTATGCAGCTTAATGAATGGAAACATGGTGGTAACAAACAATAGAATTCAACATGTGTGTTAGTATAATTTGTGTTATGGGTTGTATAGGTGGATCTGAAAGGTTATTGGGTTTGGCCCAAGAGCGAGATCTTGTACTAAATCAAGTAGTGAAGTGATTTCCTGCACAATAAAAGAGTAAACCGTTAGTCTTATTGTGGGGACGGACCCCACGATTGGATTCCGGCGTGAGAGTAAGTAAACATGTTTTGTCAGAGAGTGTCAGAGTATATATGTATGTAATGTGGTCAGAAAATCATACCTCATGGGGTGTCAGAATACCTATATTTATAGGTGAGCTAAATATTAGGTTTTCCTAGTATTTCGCACATTTCTGTTATTAGGCCGAAGTGGGACCTTATTTGGATAAGGATCCGCTTGTAATCGTGTCATGCGGACGCTAATTCCCTTCCGCGGACGCATGTTGGTCCGCGGAGGATTTGTCACGCCCGGCTTGCTTCTTCTACGCCGCCCAATACGGAATTGGGCTTTTTCCGTGGAGGGTATTATTTGCTTGGTTGGGCCGGGGGCCCATTGTAATGATATGGCTCAGGCCTAGGGGCCTGGTACACCTATTATACGTCATCAAGTCCCCCCAGTCTAGTATTCCTATTGCGTGCGACTTTGTTGCGTGCGGTAGGTATTACTAGACTTATGTTTCGTTACTTTCCCGTGCTATTTTCTCCTTCCGCGGTCTCTTGTCTTTCCGCGGCGTTTTCTTTTATTGGTTGGTAAGGCGTGGTTGACGTGGCTCATTTGTGGCCTTTTATCTTCTGACTGATTTGACTGGCTAGTCTAACTTCTTAACTGTCATCACTATCTTTTACCTCTCATCTTGACCGTTGACTCGGAGGTCATTGCCACGTGTAAGCATCTAGAGGGGGTTCGTATTTACTATACCGAGGGTATAAATAGTCGGTGTGGTTTTCACTGTTTTCTTTTTCATCTTCTTCATCTATAATCGCCATTGTCAAAAAATCCTTCGAGCTCTTCAAACTTGTACCTTTTGTGTTCTGTTTCGAGGAATTTTTGTCTTTCAGGTTAGGCCTTCATCCCTGTTTACTTTATCATGAGCAGTATAACGGATATTAAGTCGACACTTACCCTTAAAGCCCTAAAAAAATTTTGTGAAGCATATCATATTCCCGATGAAGTGCACCCGCAAATACCTACCCCTAACCAGACGATCCATGAGATGCCTGCTGGTAAAATAGGCGTATATACTAGGTTCTTCGAGTATGCTAATTTTTGGTTACCACTTTCCACTTTCCTTGTGAACGTGCTTAAACACTATCGTATCCATATATCTCAACTTTCTGTCCTTGGTGCAGCCAAGGTATCTCATTTTGAGATCCTTTGCCGCGTCCATGGTTTTGAGCCCACGGTTGGATTATTCCGTTGTTTTTATGTTAATTCTAAAAACAAAGGCTGGGTGTCGTTTAGTAAGCGCCCGGGGAACACCGCTACTTGCTATACTAAACCCTTAGATTCGTTGAAAAATTGGAATGACCGTTTCTTTTGGGTCGACGCTTTTGCTTGTCCTGCTTCTTTTCCGTGGAATGTTAACACAACTATGTCGAAGGACCCTTTTCCTAAGTCTTCTCAATATAACGCGGAACATTATGCTACTCTTGTTGCGTATCCGGCTCCTTTTTATAAGTATCTGGAACCATTTCTTTGTTTAGTTGGAATCAACCGCTATTACACTTTAGATGAGAATACTTATCCTCAATTTCTGCGTGATAGCAATGAGGGTGGGTGTTCATTTGTTATGCTTTGTTTATTCCATACTCTTTGATCATGTTTTCTGACTATTTACGCCCCCTCTTTTTTTGTAGAAATGGACTTGTTTGCGTTCATACGCACTGCCGATCCAACAAAGGTCAGGATTGGTGAGAGGCATCGTGGTGAAGACGAACCAAAACTGCTAGATACTACTGTTGGCCGCATCGTACCTTTGCTCCCGGTTGCTCCTGCCCGTGCTCAAAGTGAGCTTGATGCCAGTGTTGACAGGTTATTTGATTAAGAGGGTAGTGGTAATGATGAGGAGCATCATGATTCTGCTAATGGTGGTCAAGGTGCTGGTACTTTAATTGTTAGTGAGGCCGCGGAGGTTGTTGCCGAGGATGTGATCCCGTTGCGATCAAGACAAAGGAAACAAAAAATTATTGTTGATGCCGGCAAACTTCCTCATCCTGCCAAGAAGTTAAGAGATGATCATGGGGCCCCTGGTGGGCCTTCTGTGGCTGGTAAGTCTAGGTCTGCGGTTCAGAGGTTACTTGCCGGGGCAGTATTGAATGCTGAGGTTAGGGGTGAGCTCGTTCCGACCTTACCTTTTATTACATCCTCTGTGTAACACCCCCAAAAATGTGTCGCAGCGAAAATATGTCCGGGGGCGTTACTTCATAATACAACAGCACAAGATACAAGAGAATGACCTCTAATGATTTCTTTGAAATTGATATAACATTTGTCCCATAATTGCATCACAATGAAAAGCTTGAAAATAATCCAACGAGATTTGATCATTTGTATGTAAGTAGAAATCCATAAATGAAATCTTGTCAATTTTAGACTCCATTGCACATCAAGTAAGCCAAGCATCTAATTCACCTGAGAAAAACATACTTAAAAGTGTCAACATTAAAGTTGGTGAGTTCATAGAGTTTTGTAAGTATAAATGTAAATGTTGGAATCCAAAGATTTATAAAGTATGTATGACCATTTCAATCTTTATAATAATCGCCAAAAATGTAAGAGTAAATGTAGAACCGAAAGAGTTTAGTGTTTATCGCTTCGCGGTGCTGAAGTATCAACAGAAGATGCAAATCACAAGTTTCTTAGATCTTTGCCTTCAGCTTGGTCAAATTTGGCAATGAAAATGAGAAATCTAATCAAGAGATTGACAATTGATCTATTATGATTTGTACAAATAACCTTAGGAGTATGTTGAGACATGTAAATTCAAGGTGCTCCAAAAATATCTTCAAGTACTCAAAATGTTGCTTTTGTTTCACAAAGCAAAAGTAGCACTAAATAAGGTTTAGTTGTTTTTTGGTTGCATACCTAGTACATGCACTCTTCTACTCTTAACAATGCTCCTGAAAAGAAGGTTCTTGCTGGTTTCCTGTGAAGTAATCTATTCCCTCTTTGCCATAATCAAACAGAGGGATTTGGACTTACTTCATGAAGATTTTGGAAACAGATTGTGATGTAGAATATTGTAGATGCAATGGACATAAATTGGCAAATAGCAATGATTGCTATTCGAATGAAGAAATTCTATAAGAAAACAGGAAGGAGAGTTCGTGTGGATGGAAAAACTCCTGTTGGCTTTGACAAAAAGAAGCTTGAGTGCTTCAATTGTCATAATACTGGTCACTTTGCTAGGGAATGTACAGCAAAGGGGACACATGATGGAAAGAAGAAGAGAGATTCTCTTTATCAACATCAAGAAGCTGGGAAGCAAGAGAAGAATCAGATGGGTTTGCTGACAATGGATGATGGGATTGTCAATTGGGGAGAACACACTGAAGCTGAAGAAACAAATCATGCACTTATGGCTATCAGCTCAAGCAATGAGGTATCTTTGTGTTCTAAAACTTGCACTGATTCATATAATAAGCTTAAATTATTGTATGATGAACAAATGAATCAGTTAGGTGATCAAGAAGCACAAATACTTGCATATAGTAAAGCTGTTAAGAAACTAGAAGCTCAACTTGTTACTTCTCAAAAACAGCAACTTTCTCTAAATGAAAAGCTTGCATTTCAAGCTAATGAAATACATGAAAAAGATGAAAAGCTTAAAAGATATAGGAGAATAGGAATGAAAGCTGTCAAAGATAAGGAACAATTGCAGAAAACAGTAGATTCATGGAACAATTCTTCCAAGAACCTTTGGAGATTAATTAATTCTGGCATGAGTTCAAATGATAAACTTGGCTTAGGGTTTGAAATAAAATCTAATGATGAGGTTCTAAGTTATGAGGAAGAAATGAATTTTTCTGTCTTTAAGTGTTCAAAAGAGGATTCAATAGGAAAACCTTCGTACAGTAGATTTACAAAGACCAATGAATTTAAAGGTGTCCCACCTCCTTTAAGTGGAGATTATACTCCTACACCACAAGAGGAGATTGATGATTCTTTGTATGTTTATGGTAAGAAGGGTCCTCAAATACCTGAAATTAGTGTGTCAAATGAGAATTCTTCTGAAGATTCTTCCTGTCAATCCAATGACAGTGAAGGATCTTGTGAAAATATCTCTGAGCACTCTTTTGAAACTGAATCAGAAAGTGTAAGTGAACCAAATGAGTTGTCTAAGTCAAGCATGGAAGTACCTAATGAAAAAGATGTGTCTGCTCAAAAATCACAAGAAGTTGAACCTAGTTGTGTCTCACACATAAAATCTCCTAGGCAACCACTCAAAGATAAAGAAACACATAAAGTTAATAGGAAGAGTTGGAATGATATGATGGAAAGAGAACTAGGGGAAGGTTACTCTTTTACAAAGAAAAAATGTTTTGTTTGTGGTAGTCTCAATCACTTGATTAAAGATTGTGACTATTATGAAAAGAAAATGGCCAGGGAAGCTGAGGTTAAGAGGGTTGTTAATACTGGTAATGGGGTGGCAAAACCAGTATGGACAAATGCAAACAGGATTAATCATGCTAATCAATTTGTTCCTAGATCAGTACAACTTAATGCTGGTAGGCCAAAGTTTAATACTGTTAGGCCTAATATTAATACTGGTAGGACAAATATTAATTCTGGTAGGCCAAAAGTTAATGCTGTTAGTCCTAAAGTTAATACTGTTAGATCTAACCAGCCTGTAACTCACAAAACCTCAAACAGTTCAAGTCCCAAAAGACCACAGATGAATCAAATGAATCAAAGAAGGGATTTTTCAAAATCATATTCATCTGTAAGAAGACCTTTTGCAAACTCTACAACACAAATGGCTAATTCTAATGCTGTAATGGGAAGTTGGGGATCTGCTGTTAAGACCTCAGCAAGTTATAATTGGAGAAACACTAGACCAAACTTCAATTATAACAGTGGACCTACTTTTATTAGAACTGTGAATGCAAATGGTCCACAAGGCAGACCCAAGCCTGCAAAGGCCTGGGTCCCTAAGAGAAACTAATTTCTCTTTTTCATGTGCAGGAACATCCACTGAAGAACATGGTAGATAGAGGTATATTTGATAGTGGATGCTCAGGGCACATGACAGGTAACAAGGATCAACTGGAGGATTTTGAAGAATTCAATGGGGGATCTGTTACCTTTGGAGGTAGCAAAGGCTACATATCTGGTAAAGGTAGAATAAGAGTTGGAAATTTAGATTTTGATAGTGTGTCTTTTGTAAAAGAATTAGGGCATTTTAATCTTTTCTCAATATCACAAATTTGTGATAAGCAGCACAAGGTTCTTTTTACTGAAACTGAATGTCTTGTTGTGTCTTCTGATTTTAAAATGCCTGATGAAAATCAGATACTTTTAAAGGTCCCTAGACACCACAACATGTACAGTTTTGACATGAAGACACCTTCTCCTGCAAAAGGTTTTGCCTGTTTGATTGCAAAAGCCACATCTGATGAATCTAAATTATGGCATAGGAGGTTAGGTCATATCAATTTTAAAAACCTAAACAAACTTGTGAAGGGAAACCTTGTTAGAGGTCTACCTTCCAAGGTTTTCAAAAATGACCACACTTGTGTTGCCTGCCATAAAGGCAAACAACACAGGGCCTCTTGCAAGGCCAAGTTAGAAAGATTGATTACTGTGCCTTTACACACCTTGCATATGGATCTTTTTGGTCCTACTTCTGTGAAAAGCATTAATCATGCAAGTTATTGCCTTGTAATCACTGATGATTGTACAAGATTTAGTTGGGTATTCTTTTTGGCTTCTAAGGATGAAACTAGTGGCATTCTTCAGACCTTTATTAGGCAGATTGAAAACCAGCTTAGTCATAGGGTTAAAATCATTAGATCAGATAATGGCACTGAATTTAAGAATAGAGATATGCTTGAATTTTGTGGTAACAAGGGAATAAAACAAGAGTATAGTACTGCTAGAACTCCACAACAAAATGGAGTTGCTGAAAGAATGAACAGAACCCTAATTGAGGCTGCTAGAACTATGCTAGCAGATTCTCTCTTACCAACCACTTTTTGGGCAGAAGCAGTTAGTACTGCTTGCTATATTTTTAATAGGGTAAGAGTGACAAAACCTCAAAACAAAACTCCATATGAGCTTTTGTTTGGCCATAAACCAATTATTAGCTACATAAGACCTTTTGGGTGTCATGTTACCATTCTAGATACTCTTAGTGTGCTTGGCAAGTTTGATGGAAAATCTAATGAGGGATTCTTAGTTGGTTACTCACTAAATAGCAAAGCCTATAGGGTTTATAATTTAGTAACCAAAAGAGTAGAAGTAAATCTGCATGTTAATTTTCTTGAAGATAAACCCAATGTCAAAGGAGTAGGATATAGATGGATGTTTGATATTGACTATCTTACTGATTCTATGAACTATATTCCTGTGTCTTTGGAGAATCAAGCTAACCCACATGCAGGTGATTCAGAAGTAACTAACAGTGCAGGTACTCCAACACCTATTGCTTCTGAGGAAAAAGATGAGGAAGTAGAGCTTATTGTTGTGCCTTCAACTGTAAGGATTCCTGAAGAAAAAGATAAATCAAGGACTTCTTCCACAAATTCAAAGAAAGAGGATTCCTCTACTGACTCTTTAGAAGACAATCCTAAGATTCAAGCTTTTAGAAGAGAGTTGGATGAAGTTGCCCTAAAGCATTTAGGGACAGTCCCTGAAAACAACACTACCAGTACTTCTTCAGTTAATACTGGTAGGCTTGATCATGATGATTCACTTATGCCAGAGCTCGAAATCTTTCACAAGCCTGAGACAGGAATTTTTGATGAGGCATCTTATGATGAAAAGGGTATAATAACTGACTTCAACAGTCTTCCTATAGAAATTGAAGTCAGTCCTACTCCTACACTTAGGATTCATAGTATTCACCCAAAAAGTCAAATACTTGGTGATCCTAAGTCAGCTGTGCAAACTAGGAGCAAAGTGCAGAACAAATCAGGAGCTCATGCTCTTCTCAGTCATATTCAAAAGCAGCAAAGAAACAATCACAAAGATCAACAGCATTGTTTGTTTGCCTGCTTTCTATCTCAGGAGGAACCTAAGAAGATTGCTGAAGCTTTACAAGATGACAGTTGGGTTCAAGCCATGCAAGAAGAACTGTTACAGTTCAAGCTACAACAAGTATGGGTTCTTGTAGATCTACCTCATGGAATGAAGGTGATTGGCACCAAGTGGGTCTACAGAAATAAAAGAGATGAAAGAGGTGTGGTTGTGAGGAATAAAGCAAGATTGGTGGCCCAAGGGTACACACAGGAAGAAGGTATTGACTATGATGAGGTTTTTGCTCCTGTGGCAAGAATAGAAGCTATCAGGTTATTTTTGGCCTTTGCCTCATTTATGGGGTTCATAGTATACCAAATGGATGTTAAAAGTGCTTTTCTATATGGCACTATAGATGAAGAGGTTTATGTATCACAACCTCCTGGTTTTGTTGATCCTGATCATCCAAATAAGGTGTACAAGGTGGTCAAAGCCTTGTATGGACTACACCAAGCCCCTAGAGCTTGGTATGCTACTTTATCAACATTCCTAGAGAAGCATGGATACAAGAGGGGCACAATTGACAAGACTTTATTCATTAAAAGAGACAAAAAGGATATCATGCTGGTTCAAGTGTATGTGGATGATATCATTTTTGGTTCTACCAACAAGTCTTGGTGTGATGAGTTTGAAGCCTTAATGAAGAGCAGATTTCAAATGAGTTCCATGGGTGAACTCACATTTTTCTTAGGTCTACAAGTCAAGCAGAACAAGGGAGGAATCTTCATCTCTCAGGACAAGTATGTAGCTGAAATACTCAAGAAATTTGATCTTGTGAATGTGAAAGCTGCAATAACTCCAATGGAGACAAAGATGCCTCTGACAAAGGATGAGGAAGCTTTTGATGTAGATGTACACTTGTACAGATCTATGATAGGTTCCCTCATGTACTTAACTGCTTCTAGACCTGATATTATGTATGCAGTATGTGTTTGCTCACGTTTTCAGGTAACTCCAAAGATTTCTCATCTCAATGCTGTCAAGAGAATCTTCAAGTATCTCAAGGGCAAACCAAACTTGGGCTTATGGTATCCTAGGGAATCACCCTTTGACTTGGAAGCTTTCTCTGATAGTGACTATGGAGGGTCAAACCTTGACAGGAAATCAACAACAGGTGGTTTCATTTCTTGGGCAACGACTTATCTATGGCCCATGCGAGAACAGACAATTGTGGCCACTTCAACAACTGAAGCTGAATATGTAGCTGCTGCAAATTGCTGTGGACAAGTATTGTGGGTTCAAAATCAATTGCTGGACTATGGTTTCAATTTCATGAATACCAAAATCCACATTGATAATGAAAGCACAATCTGCATTGTGAAGAACCCTGTTTATCACTCCAAGACAAAGCACATCGAGATTCGTCACCACTTCATAAGAGATTGTTATGAGAAGAAGCAATACGATAACCAAAACCCCACTCCCTCTTTTTTTTTTATATATAATCCACCCCAAGTCGAAAATTCACACAGACTTAAATGTAGCTGACTTGTTGACCAAACCATTTGATGGACCACGGTTTAATTACTTGGTGGTTAGCATTGGTATGATCAACCCATAGCAACATTTAAGGGGAGGCTTAGTTGTATAGTTTGTTTTAATACTGGTAGTTATGTCATATTAATACTGGTAGTTAATTAGAGTTAATTCTGGTAGTTAATACTGGTAGTTAAGTAGAGTTAATTCTGGTAGTTAATACTGGTAGTTAAGTAGAGTTAATTCTGGTAGTTAATACTGGTAGTTAAGTAGAGTTAATTCGGGTAGTTAGTTTTTATTAATTCTGTCTATACAATTTCTTGCAGTATATTTTTCTTTGTTTTAGTCTAATCTTTGCAGGCATAGCATGGATGTGCAGTTGATGCCTAGAAGTAATAGATTTTCAATTTTTGGAAAATTCTTAGTACTTACTTAATTCTGGTTGAAAAAGAATTAATTCGGGTTGACTCTTCATTAATTCTGGTTGACCAAAATTAAGTCTGGTAATGCAATTGTTAATACTGGTAGATTATTGTTAATGCTGGTTGCGGGAAATTTGACTTTCTCTGACTTATCACTGTTTAAATGTTACCGTTAGAGATTTTTACGGCGCAATAGTCGTACAACAGAGAAGCTATATATAGATAAAGTTTGATTTCACTTTTATACTTTTCTTTATTTCCCTTTTTTTTTTTTTTTTTCCTATCTCACTTATTTTGCCAAAGTAAAAATTTCTTTTATAACAAAAATAGTCAAAAGTTCTGTTACCAGCATCTACAATTTCAATTGCATCAAAACCCAAGTACTTTAATACCAATGGCTCAATTAAAGTATTGTGACAAACACAATCAAGTGGGGTTTTTGCGCAAGCCTGACGAGAGTGCAGGGTTTGCCGAGATAGTGGATTTTCTTCGAGGTTCCAACCTCAGGTATGCTTTGACTACTAATCCCACTATCTATGATTCCCTCATCAAACAGTTTTGGCAGACTGCAACTGCTAATACTAACGCTGATGGGACTCTAGAAATAAAGGCAACCATTGATACTATAAGGTACACAATTTCTGAGGCGTCAATTAGGGATTCACTTCAATTAGACGACGCAACAGGAATTACAATGTTGCCAAATGATGACCTTTTTGAGGGAATGGGGCAAATAGGGTATCCTACTGATGGAACCTTCACTTTTTGGAAAAGTTTTTTCACACCCCAATGGAGATACTTAGTCCACCATCTTTTACACTGTATAAGCTCTAAAAGTGGTGGATGGGATCAATTTGGTAGCAATATTGCTACTGCTTTGGTCTGTCTATCCACTGGTAGAGTTTATAATTTTTCAAAACTTATTTTTGATGGTATGGTGGCAAATTTGAAAAGCAAGACAAAGTTTTTGATGTATCCTCGTTTTCTGCAAATGATCTTGAATATTCAAACAGAAAACAAACACCTTTATCTAGCTGTGAGCTTGACCAAAAAGATTTTTGGGAACATGAAAAGGGGTTTTCGAGGGGCACCAAGACCTTTATTGCCTTCTATGTTACTTGTTGCTACTAACCCAATTGCAGGACAAGAACATGATACTGTGGCTCCATCCCAACCATCATCATCAACACCCCCAGTACCATCCACATCATCTCCTCCTGTCATCCCTACACCTACACCACCACCTATCCCTACACCTACACCTACACCACCACCTATCCCTACACCTACACCTACACCACCACCTATCCCTACACCTACACCAATACCTGACACTGAACCTACACCATTTGAGCACATCTATGAGGAGCCATCTCCTGTCCACCATCACTTCTCACCCCCACAAGAACAGGCTCCAAGTCAAATGCCTATGGATGATTTACTTCATGAAGTTCCTAAGTTGATATCAAGAATTGACAGCTTGGAGATGGATCTCAAACAAACCAAGCTGACCATGGGAAATGCCATAGTGAAGTTAGTCAAGAAGGTGAAGAAGATGGAAGGATTTTTGAAAAGGAGGAAATTGGTTTTGTCAGACTCTGAAGAGGAAGAACCTGAGGCTCAAGGGAGGAAAAGTCAAGATGATCCTCAAGATTCTTCAGTACAAGGCTTGGTTACTCCTTCTTCAACAAGAGTAAATGCTTCAGGGGAGGAACAAGTGGAAGACATAAGTCCAAATACCCTTGAAGCAGCCAAAACTCTCTCCAAGGTTGCCTCTTTAAAGACAAGGTCTATTGACAAGGGAAGGAGATACAAGAGAAGAAAAGAGGCTAAGGGAAAGAAAGTAGTCTCAAGCTTGGATTTTCAAGAAGAAGTTGATGCTGGAGCTGAACAAGTTAATACTGCTAGTGCTGAACAAGTTAGTACTGCTGAAGGAGTTAATACTGGCAGTATTAAACTTAGTACTGGTGATGAAAAACTTAGTACTGGTGATGAACAAGTTAGTACTGCTGGTGCTAAGAAGTCTACTTCTGATCAAGATAAAGGACAAAGAGAAGGAAAAGCTCCCATGATCAGTGAAGAAACTCCAAAGAAGTCAAAGGAACAAGTGTTACAAGAGGAAGCTAGCCTTGCTGAAGCAATTAGGTTGGATACTTTGCAAAAAGAAGAGGTAGCTAAACAAGTACACTTGGATTCTCTCTTAGCTCAAAGGATTGCAGAAGAAGAAGAGTTGAATGAGCAACAGAAGAAAAGAAAAGCTCAAGTTCAGTTTGAAGCTCAGCATTATACAAATGAAGACTGGGATTTAATTAGAGCAAAGCTTGAAGCTAATGCTGAGTTGTCAAAGAGCATGCTAGGAAGTGAACTTCAAGGAGAAGACTTTGCAAAGAAAATGGTTGATCTTGTCAATCAAAGGAAGAAATATTTTGCAGAAGAGAGAGCTAGAGCTAAAAGGAACAAGCCCATGACCCAATCACAGCTGAAGACGTATATGATGAACTATTTAAAGAATCAAGGGACATGGAAGTTATCTCAGCTGAAGAGTTTAAGTTTTGAAGAAATCAAGAAGGAATTTGATAAGCTTGTGAAACAGGTTGAGTCCTTTGCACCAATGAATTTTGAAGCCACTAAAGCTAGTTTGAAGAGATTTGGTGAAGAGCTTCAGACAAAGACTCCAAAAAGAATGAAAGATGATGAAGCAAAGGATGATGAACCAACCAAGAAGTCTGGGAAAAGAAGGAAACAGATGGCAAGGAAAGGTTTGCATACAAGTGTTGATAAGGATGACTCTGAAGATAGTGAACAAGATGATTCTGTCACAGGTACTAAAACTCCAATTAATCCTGTTCCTGTAGCTATGAAAACACCTAGTATAGCCACCTATAAGATAATCAAGCAAGGAGAAAAAGGAGTGTACCAAATAGTTAGGGAAGATGGAACTGACATAGTGTACATTAATTTTGGTGCTATGATGAAGTCTATATCTAGAGATGATCTTACTGAGTTGTATAGGATTGTAATGAATAGATATGGGATGAATGGACCAGAGGATGAGCTAGAGAGGGTATTTTGGAAATATTTGAAGGATATGTTTGAAGAACCTCTTAGTACAGATCCTATATGGAGTGAAGTAGGACAGCAAAAGATCATAAGTTGGAGATATTATGAGTCTTGTAGAGTACATTGCTTGAACTTAGAGTCTATGGATGTATATATGTTGATTGAAAGAACATATCCATTATCTGCTGAGATGTGCAAAGCCATGTTAGATAAGAAACTACAAGGAGGAAAGCCAGATGAAAATTGCTACAAAATGTTAAAAATGATGGAAAAGCAAGCTGGTATTAGGAAGTAGTGAAGTTTGTAAAGTTAGAAGTCTAGGACAGAGATGAGAAGGATAACACTTGGTGGAGGTGCTATGCACTAACACAACAAATGGTTATCAGTTCACCATGTCTAATCGACATAAGGACTGGCTAGTCCAAGAGCAAACGGCTCTTGGTAAAGACTTCTCAAATCCGTTCTATGGTTGACAACTTGCAAATAAGTTGTATGGTTTTCAACTCACCATATCTGTTTAAGTGAAGAGTTGGCTAGCCCACAAGTTTATGGCTTGTGGTAAAGGCTGTGGAAAAACCATAACTAGTCCATAAGATTATGGCTTATGGTAAAGACAAATTGCAAATCCATATTAGATGGTTGACACTTTACCAAAAAGTGGATGGTATATCAACTCACCAAGTTTCATGTACAAAGAGTTGACATGGTTATCAATCCACCATGGAATTTACCTTTTCTAGGTGCCAAAGGATTGACTAGCCCTGAGCAAACGGCTACAGGTAAAGGCATATCAAATCCGTTTATGGCTGTAATGGTTTGCCAAAAACCATATGGTATTCAACTCACCAATGTTTCAAGTACTGAGAGTTGAAATGGTTTTCAGTTAACCATGGACATACACCTTTCTGGTGGCCAAAGGACTGACTACTCCAGAGTTAATGGCTAACTGGTAAAGAGACATCAAATCCATTTAAAATTTTCAATGATTCACCTCTCACAGGAGTTAACACACCTGGAAGTGATGAGAATAGATTGAAACTTTATGATTTGATGTACAACATTGTCAATGGTGCTGATACAAAGGATTGCTGAAGAGCTTGTTGCTGCAAAGATACAAAGAGAAGACTTGAAGTGTTGCAGATCAAGAACAACTTGAAGAATTCTATTTACAACATCCTCAGAAAGCTTAAAGTGTTTTTAAAGTAAAGATCAAGAATGTTTGAAGGAACTTGAAGTTCACAAGTGAAGATCAAGTTAGGGGAGGATTGTTGGGAAAATAGATTGTAACAGACTTAATACTGGTAGTATAACAGTTAAGTCTGGTAGTAATAGTTAGTTCTGTTCATAGTTAAGTCTGTTTATGTAACAGAATAGTAATAGTTATCTTAGAGATATCTTAGGAGATATCTTAGGAAAGGATGAGTATTATCCTTTCACACGTTTGTAAAGCCAATTAGGGTTTTCCTTGGTGTATAAGAGGAACCCTAAGGCACAATGTTTAGTACGTTTTGATTAGAAATATCAATAGAAGCATAGAGCTTAATAGCATTTTAGTATTATCGTTTCTTCTTTACTCTTGTGTTAAGATTCCGCATTAACACTTGATAATTCATAGTCAGTGTCTCTCATATAGTTGATTTGGATTTATCCAAGTTATCTATCGTCTTACAAAGGCTAGTCAGATCCTAAACCAAGGACCTACAAAGAAGAAACTCCAACTAAGCTTATTGAAGACCTTGGAAGTGGTAAAAAAGGTGAAAAGGAAATTAGTACTGCTGATGTACTAGTTAGTACTGCTGGTGCAGAAGTTAGTACTACCACCCATGATGTTAGTATTGTTGCTGCAGCACTAGTACATATTAGAAGGAGTGCATCAATGGCAAAGGACAAAGGAAAGGCCATTATGCAAGAACCTGAGCCTATAATGAAACTCAAAAAGAGGGATCAAGTACAAATGAGTGTAGATGAGGAGTTAGCAAGAAAGGTTCAAGAAGAGGAACAAGCAAAAGCAATGGCAGAGCAAGAACAAGAAAGGATCAATTTTAAAGCTGCTCTGGAACTACAAAGGCAATTGAATAAAAGGGAAGAAGTTCCAGTTGAAGCTACACAATTTCAGACTATTAGTTGGAGTGATCCTGTTGTGCTTAGGTACCATGCTCTTCAGAATAGACCTTACTCTGTTGCTGAAGTTAGGAAGAACATGGTCATGTACTTGAAGAATCAAGCAGGATACAAGCAAAGTTTCTTCAAAGGAATGAAATATGAAGAAATTAGACCAATATTTGAAAAAGTATGGGATCAAACACATACTTTTGTACCTATAGATTCAGAGGATAAAGAAAAAGGTAGCAAAAAGAAAGCTGGAGGAAGCAGGAAGAAAACACTTGCCAAGAAAAGAGCAGGTGAAAAGCAAAGTGATCAAAGTGCCAAAAGACAAAAGACAAAATATGATACAAAGAAGGAAGAACTTAAAGCTTATTTGGATATAGTTCCAGGAGAAGAATTTGCTATGGATTTTGAGTCTTTAGCTACTAAGTTTCCAATAGTTGATTGGAAGACTCATGTCCTAGCAGAAAACTTCATGTATTATTAAATCTTCAGGGCAGATGGAAGTTCCAAGAATTACAAGATCTTCAGTGAGAAGCTTGATGATTTTGACAAACAAGATATATTAGACTTACACAGGCTAGTTAAAGCAAGGTATATGACATCAAGTCTAAAAGGTTATGACTTAATGCTTTGGGGAGATTTGAAGATCCTATTTGAGCCTGATGAAGAAGATGAAGTTTGGAAGAATCAACATGAATACAATTTGATAAGCTAGAGACTATTTGATTCATGTGGAATTCATATTTTGTTGATGAACAATGGAATTGCTATTCACATGATGACTGAGAAGAAATATCCTCTTAATCAGGAAATGTTATCAAGAATGTTAAGTAAAAGATTAGAGGTTGATCATGAAAGGACAATGGCATATAAACTTCTTAAGTTTATAAAGTCACAAGTACAGAAGTAGAAGAATGTTTAGAAGAATCCTCAACAGAAGCAGAATAGAAGATTTAAGTCAGAAGAAACTTGGGTTTTGAAGGTAAATCACAAGTTTAGGGGAGGATTGTCAAGAATAAATCTTCAAAGATTAGTACTGTTGGAAATAGAACTAACAGTACTAACTGAGTTAGTACTGCTAGTATAATATTAGTACTGCTAGTGTTAGTTTGTACTGCTAGTGAAGGACTTAATACTGCTAAAGGTTTTGAAGACAAAGACGCTTAACAAGATATGCATGGAGTTATTTATGGTGTATATTCTATATTCAATAGAAAGATATGTATATGTTTAGAATTATAGAAGATCTTAAAAGATTTGTAGTTATCTTATAAAGAACTCCTTGGTGTATAAAAGGAGATCCTAGGTCATGAAGTTAGATATAAGTTTTCCATTACAGTTTTCCATAGAGTTCATAGCTTCAAGGTTGTAAACCCTATCACTAAGTCAGAGTGATTGTATTAATATATTAAAGCTTGTTGTGTTGATTATATCTTTGTGTTAAAATATACTTTACTGTTTCATTGAGAATACTTCTTAGTGATATAAACTAGATTCCGTATAGTTTATATCAATCAATCAAAGTTTCATTCTTAGTATTTTTAGATTTATTCAAGGGTACTAAACCTTATAAGCTAAGGAGTTAAAGATCTATTCATTGGGATCAACAGATCCTGAAAGTAGATTAATACCTTCTAAGTTATAAATGAAGCAAGTGTCTTTTCTAAATGCTACTTCAAGACCCGAGTCACAAAATTATCTAATGAAGAATAGATTATGACCAAGTCCTTCTACGTAGTAAACTCTTGAAATCAATATTCCCAATTTGCAGATATCCATAACCCATAATAGCTGCAATCTGATCGTTGCCAAATCTGATAGTACCGATGAAGTTAGAGACGAAATTGATGAGCTTGTCACGTTGTATAGTCATATGTTTGGTACAATCGGAATCTAAGTACCAAAGAACTATTTCTACAATCTGCATAGAAAGAAAAATGGTAATATTTACAAAATTTATGGATGACTATAGATATAATTGAAAGCTCTTGTAAGTGAGTTCCTATCTTGGTCATATCTACTACTGAGTAGAGCACTAGGTTCGACAACCTGGATCACTGTGGTTGTGAGTATTTGCCCATAAGGTAAACCTATGGCAAGAGTGATCCTAGTAATATGTAACCTTTGCCCTTTTTGTGTTCTGAATATTTCATTAATAGCCCTTTGACTATTTGACTGTTGTTAGTTTATTCAAATTTTGTACCGTGTTGACGGTGGTGATTTTATGAGATATGTGATGATTTGAGGTTTATTGTTATTAATAATCCCTTTTGGAAGGTATTATTGTGTTATTCGTATTCCGGGTGGTTCGACCCGTGAATTTTGAGAAATGCCAAAAAACGAGTCCGGCACGTCCGTTAATGTCCAAATGAGTTTTGAAAGGTGTAAAGTAAAAAATATGTCGTGTAAATACTCTAGGTTAATGGAAAAGTATTTTTAAAATGAATAAAAATGCTAATTAACTTTGGGGAAAATTTTACGGTTGATTTTTACGAGTATTTAAGTGATTTCAACACGAAAAGAAAGGCCCGAGTTGGATTCCATGGCCGGTCAAGATAAGTCAAGGAAGACAAGGTGGCTTAATTTTAGCTAACCTTGTCCTATTTGTACACTTATATGCTTTCCACTAAAAACATTATCCCATAATCCTTATCATTTCTTTTTCAAAAAAACACACATATAAGTGTGTGTGTGTATATCTGGCCGCCACTCCACCACCACAAATCCACCATAAATTTTCCAACTTTGATCGAGAACGTGATATTCCGTGTTGATACGAGTGTTTGGGTATTCATTTAAACAACGTTTATGTTGTCCGGTTCATGTCGAAATATACATTTTAAAGATTTTTTTGTAAGTTTTCAAATTTAATTTTTGTTTGTCCTTTTGGGTTTATTTTGATGCATAGATGTTAGTTGTAATCGTTGTGAAGATCAATTTTTGGAAACGCACCGAAAGAAAAGGATGCGTTTGGTTCGTGTAACAATAAAAAGAAAAAAGAGGGTTTTTGTAGTTTTGATGTTGTGGTCGTGATGGTTGAATAATATATGATGCTAGAATGCTTATTTTTTATAGTAGCTTGTATGGCTTATCCAGGCTTATTTTTAAGCTATTTCTTGGCTTATTTGGGCTTATATGCCACGTATAGTTTTCTAAAATCACTAGGAATGTGATTTTGATTATTTTTGTGTTATGGCGTATGTTGTGGACTAATTTTGAGGTTTATGGTAGTAACCAAATGTGATACGTAGCTTATTAGCTTATTTTCAAGCTTAATATACATATTTTGAAGTTTATGGACTCACGGCCCAATAAGTCTATTTAAGCCGTCGCTTAATGGAAGGGCTTATTGTGGTCCGGATTATTTTTACTTATCGGTATAAGCTTATGTAAGTAAATGGACCTTGGTTTTGGACTTGGATCGTATTTTAGACTTATAAATACCTTAATGGACCCATGTTGGGCCTTAAAGGTCAATAAGCGATATTTAGTTGTTATGAGAGTTTCGTCGAACTTTTAAAAGTGAAAATGTATTTACGAAGTGATATTGAATGATATTTTGGGAAAAATGTTTTAGTAAACGTTAAAGATTGAGATTTTGGAATTTTGTCGAAAAGTGTCGAATTTGTGAAAATTGTTGAAAATGAGGTTTGAAACCTTGGAAAACGTTGTATAAACGTACGAGTCATGTCGAAATTTCATAAAAAGTTTATACTTAGAAATTTTTTTAAAAACATGATTTTTGATTTTGAATAATAAAATATTATTTAATTATTTTATTTATTTAATAAATTCACTAAAAGACCAAAAATATAATTTTTCTCGAAACTACTCTAATATGTTTATTATGAGTAAACGTTTCATTTTTAACCATATAATGATTTTTTTGAAGTGACTAAGGTTTACCGAATGGACTTCTCGAGATATATTTATACTTATTAATTATAAATATTTATTTATATTACTTATCTATTTTCTCTAAATAGTGTAAGTATGTTTTATTGGGGAATGAGATTGATATGATTGTGGGAATAAGTTGTCAACAATCACACCACTAAATTGTTTTGGGTAATTATACAACGCGTCTAAACTCTATGCATCAAACGTGAAGATTGTTTTGGAATTGGATGATTAAATTGGGACATTAACTGGACTAGCTCGTGTGCGGGTGTCGTTGAATTTGCTAGTGTGATTGAGATTGGGTTGCTAAAGACTCGCTTGAGGTGAGTTCTTGTAGCCCCACTTTTTACTGGTTTTTCCGTTGGGGGAAAATAATACTCAAATGTGTTTTGAAATGTTTTGAATTGATCTGTGCGAAATGTGGTTTTGTTTTTGGACAAGATATGTGCTTATGACTGCTATGTGAATATTATGTGTTGATTTACTTGCATGTACTGTGTTTGGCATGGCAAGGTTCTGTATGGTACTTGCATGTACTGTGTTTGGCATGCAAGGTTCTGTGTGGTTCGCCCTAATATAGTGCTCCAGCTGGTAGGTCCTTTAGGTGTGTAAGTGACATATTGTGATTGACTAGCGGGGATGCTATGTTTTGGATTGTTAGCGTATATTCACTATCATATAGCACTATTGTCTACTGTTGAAATATTGGCACAACTTTTGGGTTTAAGGTCAAACCTACGAGCTTACCAACATTATTGTTGATGTTTTCGAGTATCATTTTCAGGTGAAGTAAAAGAAGAGTAGTTTGGTGATTGTGATAGCAGACTTAGAAGTATCCCGTGTAGAATTTCATTTAAAGTCTTGCTTGCTTGTTGTTGGATTCTAGTATTTGGATGTTTTGGATTAAGTTTGAATTATGGTCCCTTATGAGGGCATATGAATAATTGTAAGAGATTGTGCAGTTTAGTTTCGATTTGGCACATCACTCGAGTTTGTTTGAGGTTGATGGTCTTCATAACACTTGGAGTTTATGCAATGTAGTTTTATCTATTTTGTATCTTGTGTTATGATTGATCTTTATGTTGCATTCCTGAGTTTCTACCATTGTCGAGGTGTGACATAAGAGGGCACTGATTTCCTACTAAGGTAAAGGTTCTTCCAGTGGGTATCCATCTATGTCTGATAGTGTTAAAGATCCTTCTTGTTAATTTCCATTCAAACCTTTCTTTTTGTTTGACAAATTTAGCCTTTTTATGTTTTTGCACATATTTAAGATGATTAAAAACACAAGCATCATGATTTGCAGAAAACAAACATTCATTACATGACAAGCAAATATATTCAGAAGTTGATGACAATGTAAAACATTCCCATTACAATCTGAAACATGATTGTTCTTATTTGAAATAGACTTAAACTCCATAGGTTGGACTTTTACTTTATTTTTTTGGCTCCTACTTGATGGTCGCTGTATCTTATCATTCCTTGTATTGCTCCTAGGCTGTGATCTCCTAGCATAAGTATAGCTTACTCTTACTGTAGAAGGAAACAGAGTGTTGTCAGTCTTTTGAGTGTGTTGCTTTACTACGTGCTTCTGTGTGTTATTAACAAATGTTTTGCTTGTTCCTGATGTATCTACGTAAGGCTTATTGTTCTTTTTATGACTTGTTGCAGGAGCCCACTTTTGATTCCCTCTTTGTGTAAAAGGGCATGAGGCACCAACATACACTAACAGTTCTTGAATGCGTTAAGCAAACTTACAAGCATATTCTAAATTTGCATCTGAAGGTTTCAAAGCCCTAATTTGTTCTAACAATTCCTGCAGTGTTGCTACGTGCTCTTTAGTGACTTTCAGATAATCTTGATGCACTACCCTATTGTTCCTAAAGTATGCGTTGATTGGTTCAGACTCAATCCTAAGCAGACCCGGGGCAAGAACTTTTGTGCATTTCTTAGTTACCTTGTTGGTATGAAAGTGTGAAGTGACTATTTTTGACAAATCATGTTTCTCAACAACTTTGGGAATAAACTGAGTTTTCAGAAACAGAGTTACATCATAACGTTTATTTCCCAAAGTTGAAGATTTTTCAAACTTAGTATTCACATTTGTACCTTCCTGATTCTTTTGTGGTTCAGAAAACTTTGCTTGTAACTATGCTCTAAACTTAGCGTTTTCAGAAATCTAATCATTAAGTTTTTGTTGCAAAGAGTTAATTTTAAGTTTGTTCTGAGCCCGTGTTTGCTTAATTCAATCATAGAGATTTTTGTAAACTAACTTAAGGTGTTCTCTTTCCTTTACTTAAGATGAAACCTGAAAAGCTAGTGACACGTTCTTATCTTCAAGTTTCTAAAACCTAGAATCATTATTGGTTGATTCACAAGGAGTCACATGACTCTTTCCTTTAAATTTAGCTAACAGTTGCTTCAACTCGTTAACTACAATTGATTTTTCTTATAACTGAGCTTTCAGATCATTTATCTCAGAAGATTTGTTGTTGATATCAGTTATCAAAGAGGCATCATTCTTTTTCCAAGTTCGTTGCAAACCATTTTGATTTTAAATAATAAAATATTATTTAATTACTTTCTTTATTTAATAAATTCACTAAAAGACGAAAAATATATTTTTTCTCAAAACTTCTCTAATATGTTTATTATGAGTAAACGTTTCATTTTTAACTATATAATGATTTTTTTGAGGTGACTAAGGTTTACCGAATGGACTTGTCGAGATATATTTATACTTATTAATTATAAATATTTATTTATATTACTTATCTATTTCCTCTAAATAGTATAAGTATGTATTATCGGGGAATGAGATTGATATGATTGTGGGAATAAGTTGTCAACCATCACACCACTAAATTGTTTTAGGTAATTGTACAATGCGTCTAAACTCTATACATCAAACGTGAATATTGTTTTGGAATTGGATGATTAAATTGGGACATTAACTGGACTAGGTCGTGTGCGGGCGTCGTTACATTTGCTTGTGTGATTGAGATTGGGTTGCTAAAGACTTGCTTGAGGTGATACTCAAATGTGTTTTAAAATGTTTTGAATTGATCTGTGCGAAATGTGGTTTTGTTTTGGGACAAGATATGTGCTTATGACTGCTATGTGAATATTATGTGTTGATTTACTTGCATGTACTGTGTTTGGCATGGCAAGGTTCTGTGTGGTACTTGCATGTACTGTGTTTGGCATGCAAGGTTCTGTGTTGTTCTCCCTAATATAGTGCTCCAGCTGGTAGGCCCTTTAGGTGCGTAAGTGACATATTGTAATTGACTAGCGGGGATGCTATGTCTTGGATTGTTAGCATAAATTCACTGTCATATAGCACTATTATCTACTGTTGAAATATTGGCATTGCTTTTGGGTTTAAGATCAAACCTACGAGCTCACCAACATTATTGTTGACGTTTTCGAGTATCATTTTCAAGTGAAGTAAAAGAAGAGTAGTTTGGTGATTCTGATAGCAGACTTAGAAATATCCCGTGTGGAATTTCGTTTGAAGTCTTGCTTGCTTGTTGTTTGATTCTAGTATTTGGATGTTTTGGATTAAGTTTGGATTATGGTCCCCTGTGAGGGCATATGAATAATTGTAAGAGATTGTGGAGTTTAGTTGCAATTTGGGACATCACTCGAGTTTGTTCGAGGTTGATAATCTTCATAGCACTTAGAGTTTATGCAATATAGTTTTCTCTATTTTGTATCTTATGTTATGATTGATCTTTATGTTGTATTCCCGAGTTTCTGCCTTTGTCGGGGTGTGACAAATTGGTAATCAGAGCCAAGGTTATAGAGAACTAGGTGGATTGGCCTAGACTATAACATAAGATCCATCGTCTAGTTGCATATAGGATCTATGTGCGTGGTGTTCCGCTTTTGTGTGCTTTTATGTGTTCGCGGTTTAGTGCTTTAGTTATGTCAGTCATTGAAATGTGCGAGCTCAAAATTGAATATAACTTTGAAAGGATGCGAATATAAGTACGGTGGCCAACGTAATTATAAGCATATCACAACTCACTCATACTTAGTAATGTTGTTAACACAAATCGATGTTGACACCGTAGGGTGGTTTTATGTGTATATCGGTATATATAGTAAGATATTATATATATATATATATATATATATATATATTAGTCTTCCCACTTACCTAACGTTGCCCATGTTCTCCCTCGTATAGATAATGCCGCTAAGAATGAGGGCCCGAAGTGCTGGCCGGCTTGCTGCCGAATCACTAGGAGGGGGAACAAGTGAACGGGTTGGTAGAGGTAGAAGGGGTAGAAGACCTAGGGCAGGTAATGATGAGCGTGTTGATGAATTGAATGGTCAAGGAAATGACCAAGCTATAGGAGCTAATGGGGGTGTAAAGGGAGTCAATGGGAATGTAGAGGGAGCAAATAAGGGAGCACCCGACTTCTCAACGATCATTGCCCAACAATTGCAGAACCTCTTACCCGCCATATTGGCTCAGGTTAGTAACCGAGGAAATGTTGGAAATTAGAATGGTAATGTGGTTAATGAGAACGTTCAGGAGAACATTAGGAATGTGATAGTAAATGGAAACTGGATAGGTTGTTCATATAAGGAGTTCTTAGCTTGTAACCCTAAGGAATATGATGGTAAGGGAGGTAATGTAGTTCTTACTCATTGGATTGAGAAAATGGAATCTGTGCACGATATGAGTGGTTGTAGTATTGACCAAAAAGTAAAATAGACTACTGGTTCATTTGTGGGTAAGGCTTTAACGTGGTGAAACTCTCAGATCCGCACGCTAAGACTGGAAGTTGTTGTTAGTATGTCGTGGAATAACTTTAAGTTTATAATGATACAAGAGTTTTGTCCTAGTCATGAGATGCAAGAGTTGGAATCTGAGTTGTGGAATCACGCTATGGTCGGGGTTGGCCATGCTGCGTATACTGATAGGTTTCATGAGTTAGATAGGTTAGTTCCACATTTAGTAACTCCAAAAAGTAGAAAGATTGAGAGACACGTGTATGGCCTTGCTCCACAGATCTGTGGGATGGTGGCAGCAATGAAGCCAAAGACTATACAGAAGGCTGTGCAGATTTCTGGTGCACAGACTGATGAGGCTGTTAGGAATGAATCAATTAAGACGGTTGAGAAAAGTGGAAATGTGGGGGAACCTAGCAAGGATAAGAATGGTATGGATGATAATAAGAGGGCTAGGACTTGGAATGCTTTTGCTACTATTGTAAACCCTGTAGGAAGAGAGAATATGGGTACTTGGCCCAAGTGTACCACCTGCAACTCCTACCATGCACCCGAAGGGCCTTGTCGCATATGCTTCAACTGTAACTGCCCGGGTCATTTGGCAAGGGGTTATAGAGGTTTACCGAGGAATATGAATCCTGTCAATACTAGAAACCCAACTGTTAGGGCATGTTATGAGTGTGGTAGTACCGACCATGTCAGGTCAGCTTGTCCTAGGTGGAATAGGGCATAAGGACCAGGAGAAAATCACCCAAATCAAGTTGCTGCTAATAATATGGGTCAGGGTCGTGGAAACCAAGGGAGCCAGGCTAGGGGTAAGGCATTCATGTTGGGAGCAGAGGAAGCTCGCTAGGATCCAAACATTGTGACGGGTACGTTTACTTTGAACAATCACTTTGCCACTACCTTATTTGACTCTGGTGCTGATTATAGTTTTGTTTCCACTACTTTCATACATCTGTTAGGATTAGAACCCAGCGATTTAGGTTTCAAATATGACATTGAGATAGCTAGTGGGTAGCTAGTAGAGATTGATAAGGTTATTAAGGGTTGCAAACTAGAAATAGAGGGTCATGTCTTTGACATCGACTTGATATCTTTTGGGCATGGGAGTTTTGATATGATTATAGGCATGGATTGGTTGTCTAAATATAAAGCTAAAATAATTTACCATGAGAAGGTAGTGAGGATACCACTACCGGATGGCAAGGTACTTAGAGTATTAGGAGAGAGACCGAAAGAGAAAGCGAGATTTTGGATGGGTGTTAAGAAACAAGAAGAGATTGTCGTGGTTAGAGATTTTCCTAAGGTATTTCTGGATGATCTAACTAGATTACCGCCTATTTAGGAAATTGAGTTTCGGATTGAGTTAATCCCTGGAGCAACGCCGGTAGCAAAGTGTCCTTATCGTTTGGCACCTTCTGAATTGGAGGAGTTATCATGACAACTCAAGGAACTCCAAGACAAAGGTTTCATTCGACCAAGTTCGTCACCTTGGGGAGCGCCGGTATTCTTTGTTAAGAAAAAGGATGGTTCTTTTAGGATGTGCATTGATTATAGAGAATTGAACAAGTTGACTGTTAAGAATCGTTATCCACTTCCTAGAATTGATGATCTATTTGACGAACTGCAAAGGTCACAGTTTTTCTTGAAGATAGATCTTAGGTCTGGATACCATCAGCTGAGAGTGAATGAGGATGACATTCTAAAGACTACGTTTAGAACTCGTTATGGACATTTTAAGTTCACTGTAATGCCCTCTGGTCTGACTAATGCACCAATGATATTTATGGATTTGATGAATAGAGTTTGTAGGCCTTATCTTGATAAGTTTGTGATAGTGTTTATAGACGATATCTTAATCTACTCTAAGACTCAAGAGGAGCATGTAGAACACTTAAGGTTAGTCTTGGAACTGCTCAAAAAGGAGAAACTGTATGCTAATTTTTCTAAGTGTGAATTCTGGCTAAGAGAAGTGCAGTTTCTTAGGCATGTGATAAATGGTAATGGGATTCATGTAGACTGTTGATCCCTTCTTGACAGATCTTACTTAGCTTGTTAAAGCTTAGTTATATTGGATAGATCCAATACAACTATAGTAGAAACTAAGATTGAGAATATCACAAACTATGCGGAATCTAGTTTGCAATACTAAGAAGAACAATGAAACAACAAAAACAAGATCTTTACTAAACTTTCAATATATTGAATACTATTTTAAGTTACAAAATAGCTATGAATACTAACTATGATTGCTATGCAAACTATGAATACTAATATGAAAAAACTGATTTTTAGATCTATGCCTTAGGGTTCCTTTTATACACCAAGGAAACCCTAATGGGCTTACAAAACGCGTTACATGATCATGCGTATCTATTCCTAATATATCTCATACATATCACATAACCAATACTAACTATTATAACTAACAGTACTAACTATTATAACTAACAATACTAATAAATTAACAGTACTAACATTGTACTGGCAACACTAACTATTACACTAGCAGCACTAATGACTTAGACAGTTTTCACTAATCTTCAGCAGCAACACAAACTTGAACTAGCAGCATTAAGTTGTAGAAGGCTCTAATTCCCAAAATCCTCCCCTAAACTTGATATTCATCTTGGTAATCATCAAGTTTCTTCATTATCAGCATCTTGATCACTAGGAGGATGTATCCAAACACTCTTCTACTTCTTAAGTTGTGATCTTGTAAATCTAAGAAGCTCAAATGCCATTTCACTTTCATGATCAACTTCTAGTCTTCTTTTTAACATCCTTGAAATCATTTCTTGAGTAAGAGGATATTTCTTTTCTATCATCATGTGAATAGCAATTCCATTATCCATCAACAATACATGAACTCCACATGAGTCAAATAATCTCCAGCTTATCAAGTTGTAGCCTTGTTGATTCCTCCAGACTTCATCTTCCTCACAAGGCACAAATAATGTCTTCAGATCTCCCCAAAGCAACAAGTCATATCCTACTGGACTTGTTGTATCATACCTTTCTTTTACCAGTTTATGTAGATCCATCACATCTTGTCTGTAAAAGTCATCAAGCATTTCACTGAATATTTTGTAATTCTTAGAACTTTTATCTGCTCTGAGGATTTGATAATACATCATGTTTTTAGTCAAAATGTGTGTCTTCTAATCAACTATTGGATATTTAGTAGCCAAGGATTCAACATCAATAGCAATGTCATCCCCTTGAACTATATCCAAACAAGCTCTAAGCTCCTCCTTTTCAGCATCATCTTGTAGTTTCTGTTTTTTGACACTCTCTTCATCGTGTTCTGCTCTTGGTCTCTTCTTACTACTTTCTGCTTGCTTGCTACTGCTATCATCTTTCTTTCCACTATCATCACTCATAGGAACAAAATCATTAATCCATTGTTATTCCTTCTTGTATAACTTTTGAATTTCTTCAAAAATCTTGCTCTTTAGCTGATTGTGAGTGTACTTGCCCATGTGTTTCAGATAAGTAATCATCTAGTTTCTGAGTTGAGTTCTGGTTGGTGGTCTGTTTCTAATCTCTGCTGCTCTCTGGGCTGCAAAGAACTTCTTCCTTGCTGCAACGGTTTCCACCAAGAATCTAGCATGTTTATCTACATAAAATTGTTCTCTTTCTTGTTCTTAAAGTCTTGTAGCTAGCAACTCATCATCATCCATCCTTTCTTGAACATATTCCATTTGTTCAATCAATGCAGCATCCTTGGTCTCTTGTTCTGCAGCTCTTTCCTTAGCAATCCTTTGCTCTCTCTCAAACTATGCTTGTTCTTCTTCAAACAACCTTTGAGCTAGCTCTTCATCCATTTGAATCTGAGTTTTTCTAGGGTTCTTTGGAGTAGGTTTAGGTTCCACTATCTTGCCTTTACCTTTGTATTGTCTTTGTATTGTTGGTACTGGTGTTGCTCTCCTTGGTTCTTCTTCAACATTACGAATCACTACTGAGGTTATCCTTGGTCTTGCACTCCTAATGGCCACAAGTGTATCAGCAATAGTTGTCATCTCATCTTCAAAAATATCCACAGTAGTACTTGTAGAAGGACCAACAGCACTAACATTAATACTAGCAGTATTAAGTGTATCCCCAATAGTAGTAATTTGTTTAGCAGTACTACCACCTTCTACATTCTCCATTACATCATCAAGCACATCAAAATCACTATCTTTAAACATTGGCTTTGTCTTGTCACTTTTCCTCCCCTGTTTGGATACATTCTCTTTATCTAAACCTTTTCTCCTGGAGGTACCAATCATGAAGAGCTTCATCCCTTGAGTTCTTGCCCTTAGTGCCTTTTTTAATCTTTTAACTTTCTTTTACAGCTTATTGATCACCAAGTCTTAAGCAGTATTTGATTGTTCCAAGGCAAGAACCCTGTTTGAGAAATTTGTACAAATGGCCATCAATTCATTTATGTTAGGTCTACCCTTATCACTTCCAGGTGTGTGACCTCCTAAGAGAGGTGAATCATGGGGTGTTGGTGGTTTAAAATCCATCAAATCCTGTTGTTCATTCCTTTCCTCATCACTTCTGGGTGTGTTAACACTTGGGAGAGGTTCATAGGAATGTTTAGATGCCCTCTCAGACCTAGTCTGAGCAATGGCACCCCCATGGCTTCTTGGCACCTGGATTTGTCACCTGAACTAGTTTCTTAAGAAAGAGGACCATTGGACATTGCCGTGGATTGGGTCTTAGTTATGTTACCACTGGCCTGTGCTGCATCTAAGCTAGTAGAAGTAGTGGTAGCCCTCACCACTCTGTCTTCCCTCTCCTTAAAGACAGCCTCATCTGCTACATTTGGTATAGGCACACTAGTCTGAGGTAACTGAGTGTCCTTTTGTAAGGCTTGCCTAGGTGATTGAGTAGTTTAGGGTGATGATAATTTAGTAACAGGGATTTGTTCTTCAATTATGGGTTGAGTAGTTGAAGATGGTGGTTGGGGTTTAGAGGGTTGTCCTGAACCTTCACCCCTAACTACTGGTGGTGCCAACATTGATGCAAACAATGGAGTAACTCTCCCTGAAAAATGTTTTCCTTTTCTTTTCATATTAGTGAAAACCTTTTTAGTATGTTTAGGTGTTTCATAAGTATCATTAAAAGGTTCTGTAAGAGAAATTTGATTATTCAAAAAGAGTTGTAAAAACCTTGGATACATTAAATTTTTCTTTGTATTGGTATCCAAGTTCCTCAACATACCATCAAAAATTAGTTTAGAAAAGTTAAACTTTTGACTAGTAGCTAAACAGATGACTGCAGATGCTATATTAGTGGAAAATTCATTCCAAGAAGTAGATTTTGAACTTAGGCAGTGTAAGATGGTATGTATGAGGTACTTCCATTGAGGAGAGAATAGAGCTTTTTGAAAAGTAAGTTTGTTAGAATAACAGTATTTGTTAGACAAATAATACCATCCTCATTTAAAGTGAAGATCACTCCTCACTGATGATTCTGATATTACTACTGTCTTGCCATCAACTATGGCATGAATTTGCTTCACATCATTGCCTGTTTGAGAATTTCCAGTATTCTAAAACTGTTCAATATAGGAAGCATAGATAGTAGGACTTACAGTTAGGGCATAATGAATAGAGCTAGTAGTAAGAAAGTCTACTATCTGATGAAACTCAGCATTCTCCTTTCTTCTTTCCAAACAAGCAACCATATTATGTTGATCAACAAACTTCAAATCCGCCATAGTTGATTAATTGAGGATTAATTATTAGAGTCGGTGATAAATTGAATTTGGGTTTGAAATAGAAAGAGTATTAATGAATATTGGGTGATCGTATGCGCTTAAATAGATAAAAAGGAAACCTATAAGCGAACTTATCCTTTTATAGACCCAAAATTCCCTCAATAGTTGTAACTCTAACGAACTTCAACGGTAACCCAGCAGTACTAACTTTGGCTCAACAACACTAACTTTTGCCTAGCAGTACTAACTTTTGCCTAGCAGCACTAAATCCTGCCTAGTAGTATTAACTTTACAACTATAAGTTTTAACTCCAAATTCATCACTAATATCATCTTCAAACCTCATCAATCATAACTCTAACAAACATATCATCAGAGATTAAGTAATCCAATGCTAGCAAACAAAAAGTTAAATCTGCTAACATCAAAAGCCTTTGTGAGAAGATCTGCAACATTTTGGTCTGTGTGAATCTTGATCACCTGAATCAACTTCTTCTCATAAGAATCCCTGATGAAATGGTGCCTTATCTCTATGTGCTTGGTTTTAGAGTGAAACACTAGATTCTTCACGATACAAATGGTGCTTTCATTATCAACGTAAATCTTGGTGTTCATGAAATTAAACCCATAATTAAGCATTTGATTTTGGATCCATAACACCTGTCCACAACAATTAGCAGCAGCAACATACTTTGCTTTAGTGGTAGAGTTGGCAACTATAGTCTGCTTTTTACATTGCTATGAAATCAACCTTTTCCCAAGAAATTGACAACCTCCTGTTGTTGATTTCCTGTCAAGGCTAGCTCTAGCATAATCACTATCAGAAAAGGCTTCCAAGTCAAATGGTGAATCTTTAGGATACTGTTGGGAATTAAGGGCTTCTACAACTTTGTACTGCTAGTTTAACTTAGTATTGCCATGAGAAGACTTAGTACTGTTAAGCTTAGTTAGTAATGCCAGTACAAATTATTAGTACTGTCAGTTTATTAGTATTGTTAGTTAGTATTGTTTGTTATATAGTTAGTACTGCTAAAGTGATATGTATGAGTTATATTAGGAATAGATATGCATGATCACTTGACGCATTTTGTAAGCCTATTAAGGTTTCCTTGGTGTATAAAAGGAACTCTAAGGCATAGATCTAGATATCAGTTTTCACATCAAGTTTTCATATTAGTATTCATAGTTTGCATAGCAATCATAGTTAGTATTCATAGCTATTTTGTAACTCAAAATATTATTCAATATATTGAAAGTTTAGTAAAGATCTTGTTTTTATTGTTTCATTGTTCTTCTTAGTATTACAAACTAGATTCCGCATAGTTTATGATATTCTCAATCTTAGTTTCTACTATAGTTGTCTTAGATCTATCCAATATAACTAAGCTTTAACAAGCTAAGTAAGATCTATCAATAAGGGATCAACAATTGGTATCAGAGCTTATTGAGAAACTATGTATAAGAAGAACACTATATCTACACAAGATCTCATAATCAAAGAGAAGATGGAATCACAGTCAGAAACTACCCAAACAGTGTCTGCACTAAAACTTCCAGTACTTAAAACTGGAGATTATGATCTATGGAGCATGAGAATAGAGCAATATCTTACTCATACTGAATATGCTCATTGGGAGGTTATTGTGAATGGTGATGCACCTGCTGTTGCATCAGCTAGTGCTGAAAGTCCTATTCCTCCTAAAACTGCAGAACAAAAGTTGGCAAGAAAGAATGAATAGAAAGCAAAAAGCACTCTGTTGTTGGCCATTCCTGATGAGCAGCTATTGAAGTTTCATGGAATCAAGGATGCAAAGACCTTATGGGAAGCAATTAAGGCCATGTTTGAAGGCAATAAAGAATCAAAGAAAATGCAGAAAACCATTCTGAAGCAGCAATATAAGAATTTTACTCCATCAAGAACTGAAGGACTGGATAAAACCTATGATAGGTTTCAGAAACTCATCAGCCAATTGGAAATTCATGGTGAAGTTATCTCCTAGGAAGATGAAAATCTTAAGTTGCTAAGAAGTCTACCATCAGCTTGGAACAATATTTCCTTAATCATGCGTAACAAAGCTGATCTAGATGAGTTAAGCATGGACGATTTGTACAACAACTTGAAAGTGTATAAAGCTGAGATTAAAAGCCAATCAAGCTCAAGCTTAAACTCTCAGAATGTAGATTTTGTATCTTTAGATGATACTAGCAGTACTAATGAAGCAATTAATAATGCTCATGATGTTCCTGCTGCTAGGTCAAAGGGACAAGCTTCTTCCTCAACCTATGATGATGATGTTATGTTTTCCTTCTTTGTCAATCAATCTAATAGTCCACAATTAGACAATGAAGATCTAGAGCAGATTGATACTGATGATCTTGAAGAGATGGATCTCAAGTGGCAGGTGGCCATGCTTACCATGAAGGTGAAGAGATTCTTAAAGAAGACAGGAAGGAATCTGAATTCAACGGCAAATAAACTATTGGCTTTGATAAGACAAAGGTTGAATGTTACAACTGCCACGGGAGAGGTCACTTTGCTAAAGAATGCATGGCACCAAGGAATTAGGGGAATAGAAATGAAGATGTTCCAAGAAGGATTGTACCAGTAGAGACTCCTACAAACGCCTTGGTTGTTCAAGATGGAATAGGTGGTTATGATTGGAGCTATCAAGCTGAAGAAGGACCCACAAACTTTGCTCTAATGGCCCATTTGTCTTCAGGTTCATCCAGTTTATCAAGCACAAATATTGAGGTACAAAATTGCTCTAAAGAATGTTTAGAATCTTATCAATCTTTTCAAAAATAGTTTGATCAACAACGTGAAGTTCTAAGTAAAGCTAATCTAGATATAATAGCCTATCAATTAGGCTTAGAATCATTAGGAGCTAGAATTGTTCTTCATCAAAAAAATGAAGTTGTTTATGAGGAAGATATTGCATTTTTGAAATATGATGTTAAGGTAAGAGATAATTCTATAACAGAGCTTAAAAATCAGTTAGCAGAGGCTTTAAGAGAAAAATATGATTTAAAACTAAAATTAGAAAAGTTTAAAACATCATCTATGAAGCTAACTAAACTGATAAACAATCAAATAAGTGTTAATAACAAGTTTGGTGTTGGTTTTGACAGTCAAATAAATGAAAATGAATTGCATGATTATCATCTGAATAAAAGAGAAGTGTTTGAAAGTGCATCTGATAGTAGTGTGAATGAGATTGAAGAGGAAAATAATCAAGTAAATGAAAGGTTTAAGAAGGTTGAGGGATATCATGCAGTTCCCCCTCTCTATACTGGGAACTACTTGCCCTCAAGACCTGACTTGTCCTTTGCTAGATTAGATGATTTTGTCTATAAGACTAATGTGAGTGAAACTATTACTAGTGTGCCTAGAAATGAATCAACTGCATCTAAGTCTAGTAAGGATAGTTTGGAACAACCTAAAGATGTTAGGCCTAGTTCTCCTATTATTGAAGAGTATGAGTCTGATAGTGATGATGACTGTGTGATTATACCTTAATTTAAACAAAATACACCTAGTTATGCTAAAATCAATTTTGTTAAATCAGATGAAAATACTAGGAAATCTGTAATTGAACAAAACACATATAGGCAAGCTGAAAACCTTAGGAAAAGTCAGAGTCCTAGGGTTGATAAAAGAAATTAGAATGGACTAATGACTCAAAAACTAAGGGATGATTTTAAGTTTAATAAGAACGCCTGTTTTGTATGTGGTAGTCTCAACCATTTAATCAAGGACTGTAACTTTTATGAGAATAAAATGGTTGTGAAAAATCAGTGTTGATAAATGGTGAAGGGTTACTGTCAAAAAGGGAAGTAGACCAATTTTTTGGGGAATGGAACAATGCTCAGAGGGTGAACCATCAAAACAAATTGACTCACCCACATCCTAAAAGGAATTTTGTTCCAACAGCAGTTGCAACAAAGTCTGGACTAGTGCCAGTTAATGTTGTTAAGCAAAGCTCTCCAAGAACAACAACATCAATTAGTACTGCCAGGCATGTTAATACTGTTGCATCTAAACCAAGAATGAATGCTGCATCACCCACAAAATATTCTTATTTTAAAGCACATTCACTATTGAGAAGGCCTTTTAACCAAAAATCGGCAGTCAAAACCAATAATTTTAATGAAAAAGATTATACTGCTAAGCTTAATAATGTAACTACTGCTGGGCCAGAAGTAGTAGTTAGTAATGCTGAGGGAAAAAGGGAAAATGCTGTTAAGTCCTTAGCATGCTGGATTTGGAGACCAACAGGAAAAGTAATTGACCATATCTCCAAAGATAGTGGATCATACATGCCTAAAAGATTTGACTATGTTGATCCTCAAGGCAGACTCAAGTCAGTGATGGCTTAGGTCCCCAAGAATAACTAATTCTCTTATTTTGAGTGTAGAGTAATCCACAATATGCTTTATAGGATCAAGGGATTTTTGATAGTGGATGCTCTAGGCATATGACTGGGAACAAGTCCTACCTAACAGATTATCAAGACATTGATGGAGGATTTGTTGCATTTGCTGGATGTCCTAAAGGAGGTAAAGAGAAAAATGTTAATGCATGGCAAGCTGGACAGGAGAAAGCATATGATCATGAATACATATTGCTACCACTCATGCTTTCTCATTCTCCACTCTCTTCAAGTACCCAGAGCATAAATGATAAGGATGATGATGAGGTACCAAACAAAGGAGATGATGTTGTAAGTCAAAGAAATGGTCAAGAAAAGGAAGGAGGAGCTTCAAATAAAGAAGATGACCAGCATGTACAAGATTTCAGAGCTGAATTGGATAGTTTACTTATTCAACAGAAAGAAAGTTATGCTAATAGCACTAACAGAGATAGTACTTCTAGTCCATCTGTTAGTACTGTTGGGCCAAGTATTAATATTGTCAGTAAAAATATTAATACTGGTAGTCAAAATATTAATACTGCTAGTCCTATTCCTAATGATTCAAGTATGCAATCTTTGGAAAACACTAGCATATTTGATGATGCCTATGATGATAGAGAAGTGGGTGCAGATGCTGACCTTAACAACTTGGAAACCACCATGAATGTCAGTCCTATTCCTACAACCAGAATTCACAAGGATCATCCTAAAGACCACATCATTGGAGACATAAATTCAGCTACTCAAACAAGAAGGATGACCAAGATTTCTAAAGAACATGTTATGGTCAGTTACATCAAAAAGCAGAGGAGAACAAATCACAAAGATTATCAAAACTGCCTATTTGCCTATTTTCTCTCACAAATAGAACCCAAGAAGGTGATTCAAGCTTTGACAGATCCAAGCTGGATAGAAGCAATGCAAGAGGAGCTTCTACAATTTAAACTTCAAAAGGTTTGGACTCTAGTGGATCTTTCTAAAGGTAAAGGGGCTATTGGAACTAAGTGGGTGTATAGAAACAAGAAAGATAAGAGAGGAATTGTAGTTAGAAACAAGGCAAGACTATTTGCCCAAGGTTACACCCAAGAAGAAGGCATTGATTATGATGAGGTTTTTGCTCCTGTTGCTAGGATAGAACCAATCAGGTTATTTTTAGCCTATGCATCATTTATGAGGTTTATCGTGTTCTAGATGGATGTGAAGAGTGCCTTTTTATATGGTACTATTAAAGAGGAGGTGTATGTGTGCCAACCTCTTGGTTTTGAAGATCCACAGTTCCCTAATAAAGTTTATAAGGTAGAAAAAGCTTTATATGGTCTACATCAAGCTCATAGAGCCTGGTATGAAACCTTGTCTACCTACTTATTGGAAAATAGATTTAGAAGAGGGACTATAGATACGACTCTATTCATAAAGAAGGACAAAGGTGATATCCTGTTAGTACAAGTGTATGTTGATGACATCATCTTTGGGTCTACAAAGAAGTCTTTATGTGTTGAATTTGAGCAGATGATGTATAAGAGATTCCAGATAAGTTTTGTGACGGAGCTCACTTTCTTCTTAGGATTGCAAGTACAACAGAAGGAGGATGGAATCTTCATTAGCCAAGACAAGTATGTGGCTGATATATTAAAGAAGTTTGATTTTACCACTGTAAAGGCAGCAAGTACTCCAATAGAGACTAACAAGGCATTAAACAAGGATGAAGAAGTTGAGGATGTGGATGTTTACTTATATAGATCAATGATTAGATCATTGATGTACTTGACAGCTTCTAGGCCTGATATAATGTTTGTTGTGTGTGCTTCTGCAAGATTCCAAGTTACTCCTAAAGTCTCACATCTTCATGCTGTGAAGAGGATCTTTAGATACTTAAAAGGTCAACCTAAATTGGGCCTTTACTATCCTAGGGATTCACCTTTTGACGTGGAAGCCTTTTCTGATAGTGATTATGCTGGAGCTAGCCTTGACAGGAAATCCACAACAGGAGGTTGTCAATTTCTTGGCAAAAGGTTGATTTCATGGCAATGTAAAAAGTAGACTATAGTTGCAATCTCTACTACTGAAGCAGAGTATGTTGTTGCTGCTAATTGCTATGGACATGTGTTATGAATCCAGTGTTTCATTCTAAAACCAAGCATATTGAAATAAGGCATCATTTCATCAAAGATTCTTATGAGAAGAAGTTGATTCAAGTAATCAAGATTCACACATACCATAATGTTGCAGATCTTCTCACAAAGGCTTTTGATGTTAGCAGGTTTACCTTTCTGATTCCTAGCATTGGATTACTTAATCTCTAAGATGTGTTTGTTAGACTAATGATTAATATGACATGAATTTGGAAATAAAACTGGTAGTTGTAGGTTAATGCTGCTAGGCAGGTTTTAGTACTGCTAAGCAAAAGTTAATTATGCTAAGTATAATTAGTACTGCTAGTTATACTTAAGACTGCTAGTTCAAACTGTTATTCAAAATTAATACTGTTAAACAAGAAAATACTTTGGATTGTGTATTCTTGGTTTTGGACTAACATTTGCAGGCTAAGCATATTGAGTATCTAGTATTGAATTGAGAGGAGGCTAATGATGTCAATATGCAGTCAAGAATGGATGGAAGGACATGTAACATCAAACAAAAGTGTGTGATGAGTCAAACACCTAGGCAAATCAAAAGAGGTCAGGACACAAATATACCTCAGTCTAGTGGTCCTCCTGAAAAGGTTGGTGATGAGGCTGTCCATAAGGAGTTGGGTGACATAATGGAAAGGGTTGTCACTACTGCTTCTAGCTTAGAAGCAGAGCAGGATAGTGGTAACATCAATAGGACCCAATCCATGGCAACACTTAATGAATCTTTTCCTCAGGGAACTAATTCAGGTAGTGGTCCTAGGTGCTAAGATACCATATTAGGGGGTGCAGAAGCTTAAACTAGGTTTAAGGCTGCATCTAAATAGTCTAATGATCCACCTCTCTCAAGAGTTAACACACTTGGAAGTGGGGAGGATAGCCTAAAACTAATGGAATTGATAGAACATTGTACAGAAAGAGTGAATTGGTTAGAAAAAGAAAAGAGAGATATAGTGAGCTGAAAAACAGAAAGAGTGAATTGGTGAGAAAAAGAAATAAGAGATTTAGTAAGCTAAAAAACAGAAAGAGAGATTGTGAGAATCAAAATTTATGATGGCAATATTTGTTAGCACAAAATTGGAGTTACTACTGCTAGGCATAAACTTAACACTACCCTTATTAAGTTAGTACTGCCAGGCATATCTTAATACTATTGGGTAAAGTTAATATGGTTGGGCTTAAAGTTAGTACTGTTAGGCTAAAATTAGTACTGGTGGGTGATCGTTAGTACTGTTTGAGGCATAACAGAATTTCCTTAATTAAATATAGCCGTTGTGAAATTTCCGCCAACAACATCGTCTATAGGTTTGACTAATTTGGAGAATTCATGATCTTTCAATAAAATTATAAGTTTGTTAAAGATAAGAACAAATTTCATTCAGTCGGTCGAATCAAAACCCTAAGTGCTCTCTAAATAATCTCACTTAACTTTGCCAACACATACTCTCATATACAAACATATCGCAGAACCGTAATCTAACTTCTCTTCATCTAATGGCGAATTTGGATTTCTACGACAAGCACAACATGGTTGCCTACTTACAGAAGTCAGAAGGAAGTGATGGATTTCATAAAATAATTGATTTTCTGCAAGTCACATTAGGTATGCCCTCATTGAAAGTACAACTATATATGTCTCTCTTATAGAACAGTTTTGGCAAACTACTTCTGCAAGCACACTTGAGAATGGAAACATGGAAATCACTGCTATAATAGATGGAAAAGTCAAGGTTGTTTCTGAGGCATCTATTAGAAGACATCTCAAGTTTGAAGATTCTGATGGTATTAGTACTCTGCCTACTTCAGAAATTTTTGAGCAACTTGCTCTGATGGGGTATGTGTCCAATTCTGATATCTTAACTTTTTAAAAAGGATACTTTCCCCTTAGTGGAAATTTTTGATTCATACCATCCTTCAATGCTTAAGTTCTAAGAAAACTGATTGGGAACAATTTAGTAGCAATATAGCAACTGCTATCATTTGCTTGGACACAAACAAAACCTCTAATTTTTCCAAATTGATTTTTAAAGCCATGGTGAAAAACTTGGATAGTAAGACAAAAATTTTGATGTATCCAAGATTTATACAAATCTTTTTAAACAAGCACAAGAGATTACTTCTACCTCATAAAAGATGTTATATTGCTCCCACCCTTATACAAAAACTGTTTAGCGATATGAAAAGAGCTTCCAAGGGATATAATGGGGTGGACACTCTATTCTTTTAAACAATGTTTGTTCAGGGTCAGATTTTACAAGGTGAAGGATCAACAATCCCAGTTGAGTCCCATCACACACCCATCAGTGCTCCATCCACCTCACAACTACCAACTTCACCACCATCTATACAAATAACCCATGTTGCAGAAGAGGCTGCTACCATTCCCCATGATTCACCTCTCCTAAGAGTTCACTCACTTGGAAGTGATGAGTGCAGTATGACACTTAATGAATTAACGTTTTCTTAGTAGACCTACATTATCTAAGAAAGTGAGACTTATTGATCCGTGACTTAAAGAACAAATTGACATATGTTGCTGCTTTAAACTAAGCTCATCGATGAAAGTGGGAAAAAGTTAGGATGCACAAAGTAAGTCAAGCAAAACTATAAGAATGGTCAGACATGGTGATTTTTGATGAAGAAAGATAATCAAGAGGATCCTTCCAAATAGGGAGGAAGATTGCTCAGATTGATGAAGATGAGGAAATTACTCTAGTATAGATGAGTGCACAGACTCAGTGGAGTCATGAGCGGGCATGGGGTATTTTGAGGAGAGGAATCTAATTTTGAGTTTATTGCTCCTGAATAAGATTATACTACTAGGCCTGATATTAGTACTGCTAATGTACCAGTTAGTACTGCTGGTGCAGAAGTTAGTATTGCCAGCCCTGAAGTTAAAACTGCTGCTGAAAGTTTAGTGTATATCAGAAGAAGTGCAGCAAAAAGAAAAGATAAAGGCAAAGCTATTATGAAAGAAGCTAAACATGTTCAGAAGAAGACAAAGTTGCAACTAGAGCAAGAAAGACTTGGGTTGGAAGAAGCTCTGAGATTGCAAGAACAACTTGATGAAGAAGAAAGGCAAAGGATAGCCAGAGTTCATGAAGAAGCTAGCACTTTCAATGCCAAAGAATGGGATAACATACAAGCCCAAATTGAAGCCGATGAAGAGTTAGCATACAGGTTACAAGCACAAAGAGAAAGATACTCTGAAACTGACAAGGCAAGATTACTTGTAGAGCTTATAAATGAAAGAAAGAGAAAATTTGCCCAACAAAGAGTTGAACAAAGAAGGAACAAGCCCATGACTCAAGCTCAACAAAGGACTTACATATGTAATTATATCAAGCATATGGGAAGTCACACTCTACAACAATTGAAGAAACTTTCCTTTGATGAGATCAAAGAGTTATTTGAGACCACAATGAAGAGGGTAAATACTTTTACTCCAATGAAGAGTGATGATACAGTTCCTAAAGTTGTAGCTGGAAGATCAAAGAGAGATGTTGAACAAGAACTTAATCAAGAAAGTTCAAAGAGACAAAAGATATGAGAAGGCTTAGAACCAGCTGAAGAATCAAAAGATGAACTATCTCAAGAACAATTACAATAGCTAATAATCATAGTTCCAGAAGAAGGGATGAATGTTGAAGCCCTATAAACCAAATTCCCAATCATTGACTGGGAAGTTTACACTGAAGACTCAAGAAAATATTGAAAGATCATCAGAGTAAGTAATCACACAGAGGTATATCAGATCTTTGAAGATATGCTAAAGAATTTTGATAGGGATGATCTAGTCAAACTATGGAGTCTAGTTCATGAAAGATTCAACTCAATAGAACCTACTGAAGATAAAGAAAGAGAAATTTGGGTAGAGTTGAAGAGGTTGTTTGAACAAGATGATGATATTCTATGGAAGCTTCAAAGGTATATGCATGATCCTTTGAAATGAAGGTTATATGATACATGTATTATTCATTATGTGTCTACAAAGAGAGGACATGATATTTTCATGCTGGTTGAGAAAGATTATCCATTGAAAAGAGTACTCATGACATTGATGTTGAGTAACAAGTTGCAAGTGGATGAATATTCAGTGATGGCAGATGAGCTTTTAAGGAAAATCTTTATACTAGCAAACAGACCAAGACAGTAATGTGTTTGGAAGCATCCTCTCAGCACAAATGATTTAATTTAGAGAAACTTATAGATTTGAATAACAATCACAAGTTTAGGAGAGGATTGTTAGGAATTAAGGGCTTCTACAACTTTGTACTACTGGTTCAACTTAGTACTGCCATGAGAAGACTTAGTACTATTAAGCTTAGTTAGTACTGCCAGTACAAATTGTTAGTACTGCCAGTTTATTAGTATTGTTAGTTAGTACTGTTTGTTATATAGTTAGTACTGCTAAAGTGATATGCATGAGTTGTATTAGGAATAGATATGCATGATCACTTGACGCGTTTTGTAAACCCATTAGGGTTTTCCTTAGTGTATAAAAGGAACCCTAAGGCATAGATCTAGATATCAGTTTTCACATAGTTTTCATATTAGTATTCATAGTTTGCATAGCAATCATAGTTAGTATTCATAGCTATTTTGTAATTCAAAATAGTATTCAATATATTGAAAGTTTAGTAAAGATCTTGTTTTTACTGTTTCAATGTTCTTCTTAGTATTACAAACCAGATTCCGCATAGTTTGTGATATTCTCAATCTTAGTTTCTACTATAGTTGTCTTGGATCTATCCAGTATAACTAAGCTTTAACAAGCTAAGTAAGATCTATCAAGAAGGGATCAACAAGTGGTATTAGAGCTTGATGAGAAACTCTGATTAAGAAGAACACTATATCTACACAAGATCTCATAATCAAAGAGAAGATGAAATCACAGTTAGAAACTACCCAAACAATGTCCGCACTAAAACTTCCAGTACTCAAAACTAGAGATTATGATCTATGGAGCATGAGAATGGAACAATATCTTACTCATACTGATTATGCTCTTTGAGAGGTTATTGTAAATGGTGATGCATCTGTTGTTGCATCAGCTAGTGCTGAAGGTCCTATTCCTCCTAAAACTGCAAAACAAAAGCTGGCAAGAAAGAATGAATTGAAAGCAAAAAGCACTCTGTTGTTGGCTATTCCTGATGAGCACCTATTAAATTTCATGGAATCAAGGATGCAAAGACCTTATGGGAAGCAATTAAGGCCTGGTTTAGAGGCAACAAAGAATCAAAGAAAATGCAAAAAACCATTCTGAAGCAGCAATATGAGAATTTTACTGTATCAAGAAATGAAGGACTGGATAAAACCTATGATCGGTTTCAAAAACTCATCAGCCAATTGGAAATTCATGGTGAAGTTATCTCCCAGGAAGATGCAAATCTTAAGTTGGTAAGAAGTCTACCATCAGCTTGGAACAATATTGCCTTGATCATGCGTAACAAAGCTGATCTAGATGAGTTGAGCATGGACGATTTGTACAACAACTTGAAGGTGTATGAAGCTGAGATTAAAAGCCAAACAAGCTCAAGCTCAAACTCTTAGAATGTGGCCTTTATATCTTTAGATGATACTAGCAGTACTAATGAAGCAGTTAATATTGCTCATGATGTTCCTGCTGCTAGTTCAAAGAGACAAGCTTCTTCCTCAACCTATGCTGATGATGTCATGTTTTCCTTCTTTGTTACTTAATCTAATAGTCCATAGTTAGACAATGAAGATCTGGAGCAGATTGATACTCATGATCTTGAAGAAATGGATCTCAAATGGCAGGTGGCCATGCTTACCATGAGGGTGAAGAGATTCTTAAAGAAGACATGAAGGAATTTGAATTTCAATGGCAAAGAAACTATTGGCTTTGATAAGACAAAGGTTGAATGTTACAACTGCCACAGGAGAGGCCACTTTGCTAGAGAATGCAGAGCACCCAGGAATTAAGGGAATAGAAATGGAGATGCTCCAAGAAGGATTGTACCAGTAGAGACTCCTACAAATGCCTTGGTTGTTCAAGATGGAATAGGTGGTTATGATTGGAGCTATCAAGCTGAAGAAGGACCTACAAACTTTGCTCTAATGGCCTATTTGTCTTCAGGTTCATCCAGTTCATCAAGCTCAAATATTGAGGTACAAAATTGCTCTAAAGAATGTTTAGAATCTTATCAATCTCTTCAAAAATAGTTTGATCAACAACATAAAGTTCTAAGTAAAGCTAATCTAGAAATAATAGCCTATCAATTAGGCTTAGAATCATTAGAAGCTAGAATTGTTCTTCATCAAAAAAATGAAGCTGTTTATGAGGAAGACATTGCATCTTTGAAATATGATGTTAAGGTAAGGGATAATTCTATAACAGAGCTTAAAAATCAGTTAGCAGAGGCTTTAAGAGAAAAAGATGATTTAAAACTAAACTTAGAAAATTTTGAAACATCATCTATGAAGCTAACTGATAAACAATCAAATAAGTGTTGATAGCAAGTCTGGTGTTGGTTTTGACAGTTAAATGAATGAAAATGAATTGCATGATTGTCATCTGAATAAAAGAGAAGTGTTTAAACGTGCATCTGATAGTAGTGTAAATGAGATTGAAGAAGAAAATAATCAAGTAAATGATAGGTTTATGAAGGTTGAGGGATATCATGCAGTTCCCCCTCCCTACACTGGGAACTACATGCCCTCAAGACCTAACTTGTCCTTTGTTGAATTAGATGATTCTGTGTATAAGACTAATGTGAATGAAACTATCACTAGTGTGCCTAGAAATGAATCAACTACATATAAGTCTAGTAAGGATAGTTTGGAACAACTCAAAGATGTTAGGCCTAGTACTCCTATTATTGAAAAGTCAAACCCAATAATTTTAATGAAAAAGTTTATACTGCTAAACTTAATAATGTAACTACTGTTGGGTCAGAAGTAGTAGTTAGTACTGCTGAGGGAAAAAGGGAAAATGTTGTTAAGTCCTCAGCATGCTGGATTTGGAGACCAACA
>BQNB010018802.1:0-63896 GCA_026074375.1 Tanacetum coccineum | reverse complement strand
TTACATATATATTTTATTTAGTGAATTTTGACTTCTTGCCTTGGTCAAAGGCAATTAGTTGAGCGTTTGCTTATATATTTTTTATATATATAATTGTTCGAGTCAATTCCCTTTAATACTTTGAGGCCATCCCCCGATTAAAACTTCCATCATTTTCTCAGAATCTGGCAGTATAGTGGGACACAAGGTTGCCAATTCCTGGAATATTCTCACATATGCCTTGAGATCATTCCCCTTCACAGTTAGATGGTAAAATTCGTCTTCCATCTTTTAGACCTCAGTTCAGGGACATTACTTCTTTATCAAAAGCTTCTTGAATTCAACCCAGGTAATCTTGTAAGCTTCTTCTATCCCAATAGGTTGGGCAAAATAATTCCACCAGGATAGAGCTTCTTCAGTTAAAGTACTAGTAGCAAACTTCATCTTGCAGTCTTCGGTACAGTTGCTACGGGAAAACACTGATTCAGTTCGCTCAAACCAGCGGATAAGTCCAACAGCTCCTTCCGAACCTTTGAAGTTGATAGGTTGGCAGCTCATGAACTCTTTGTAGCTACACTTTCTTGCTACAGGAGCTTCTCTTTCTCCAGTGTTCCTATTGGTATTGTCAGCATTTGCCATTATTACAGCTTGTGCTTCCAGAGCTGCGGTAACACTGTCAGCAACTAGTTTCCAGATGGCAGCTTGAGTCATGGCTGGTGCTTCAGATGTTGATGTCCTTTTGGGAGGCATTCTATCAACATAAGACAACACGTAATAAGAATGATATCACAAAAATGCAATGCTTATTTTTGAACTTTAAGTATTTTTAACAATAGTGATATTGAAATCATAGATACTTATTTGATATGGATTCTAACAAGCATCTGATTTATTAGAAGTCACGGTATGATTCATAATGATGACGACGGAGATAATGATGCATATTATAAAAATTTCTCGTGTATCGTTATCTCTAGGTTTGGATATAGGATGAATAATATAAATCGGTAATATGAAACAACAAGGTATAACGGGATCACCATTGTATTATATCATGAACAACTTGCCTTTGTACTGTACATAGTCAAAATTTAACAAGTGTTGTTATTTACACATCCCGTGGCTAGGTTAAAAGCTATAACTAGTATCTAATCTAGTAGTCCGATGGTCCTTCTTGGCCGTTCTTGTGTTCATAGATTGCATCCAGAAGACTTTCCTTATCTGCTTGGTGACGAACCTAGATATCTTCAATGATTTGTTCTAGATTAGCAATCCTGAAGCGAGCCAGAGCAATCTTGTTGTTATTTCCCATTTTTTCTTTGAAGTTTAGCAATTTGAGTACGAGATTCTCGGAGTTCAGCTTCTTGATTGTCAAAATCTTGTTGTATGATCACCCGGCTATTTCCAAGACCTTTTATTTTGTCTTCTATGTATTCAATGCGGTCGAGAGAGAGTTCATCTAGGTGATTCAAAATTTCCTCAATTTGCTCCTCGTGACGTTCCAGACTTTTCTTATAAGAGCTTTCTCCTATCTTAAATGTTTGAGGTAGGTTAGAAGTAGAGGAGGATGATCGGTCATGACCTCGTTTCTTAAGTGGCAATAATTCCTCAGGAAGAAAGAATTCTTGAGGATTAAACATTGGAGATAGCATTAAAGATGAAGGCACAATAGTTGGCAGTGGAATAGGTGATTCTTTAGCATAATATGCTTGCATGACCTTCATATAGGGGTCATCATGAAAAAGTGAAAGAGTTGGTGAAGTTTTTGGAACTAAACCAAATGAGTTATTTCAAGAGCTAGAATAAGTATTTCTTGGTGAAGTTGGGACATAGTCCGGGGAAGCCGGGATATAGTCCGGAAAGTTAGAGGAAAAAGCATCCTCAACATCAGAAGTAAGGTTTTCGGGAGAAGACGTCACTCTGTTAACAACCCAACGGTAAATAATATAAGTTATTTATAGAATAATATAATATTTATGTACTTTACATACTATTCGAGAGATGTAGTGGCACGGAGGACTTTCTTGGATGGAAAAAGAAAAGTAGTTATAGTTAAGGTTTTAACCATGTTCTCTATAACTGTGGCTCTTGATACCAATCTATAACACCCCAATTTTGACAAATATAGCAGCGGAATCTAATTTGGGGTATTACTTCATAGTACAACAGTCATAATCATAGAAAACGACTCATAAAGAGACGTTTTTGGAAAATTTAGTTATCATTCATTTATTCATCAGAGTTTTACAAAAAGAGAGAGGTCCCAACATCTAGAAATATAAAGTTTGAATGATAACAGTTTATCCATCTTCAAGTCCGTGATACTCCGTGTCATAAGATGCTCAGTTACCTGAGATAAACATGCTAAAAAGTCAACACAAAGGTTGAGTGAAATTCATAGGTTTATTTTAAACAGTTTGAATACAAGTTCAATAGTGGGTTACGTTGTTATACACCCATAAGTGTAATAATTACAATGAGTATAATTATTATAGAAAACAGTATTATTGTCCTAAGCTCATGACACAGAGACTTTCAGATAATCAATAATCACATGATGTTGCCCTAACGAGTGCCTTTGCCAAACAACCGCATAGTGATTCAAATGAAGTGCATTTGGTTACCAGAAAGTATAGGTACACCAACGGGTGAGTTCAGTCCCAAATAGATCTATTCACAGCATTCGCGCTTACTCCAAAAAGTAATTAACGGTTCATGATAGTGGGGTCTTAATGGCAAAAGTAAGGACTTAGGCAATAATGCATCAGAATAGCATACCGTTAGAAAAATACTTGTATTCATGATTTATAGCATGTATCCCCCTCGCGGGTTTATGAAACATTTCAAAGATTTAAAATGTGAGGCTATGAACTCACCTTAACAGGGAAATCTGATTGATGACAAAAGTATATCATGTGAAAGTAACGGGCTCGTCACGCAACCTGGGGTTATATGTCAAGTCTTATGTGATGGTTTATGTTTCAAAACTTTATAAAGTATAACGTATTACATTTATTTATTAATTTATGGAAATATTGTATCACTGTTCGGGCTATCATAATCCAGGTGCCATGTAGTATCGTTTGAGGAGTCAGGGCATTTTAAATCGTAAACCCAGCAAACTCGTCAAAACAAATACCCAAATGGAACCCCTCACATGAAATTCCCTAGTATCGTGATATGATAAGATTTTAAGTTTCTTCAAAAGCCAGTCGATGAAAAATTACGTTAAATATATAATGTAATTGTTTTATAATGCGTCGATCGTTGATTAATAGCGATAAATGTATCGGATTTTAATAAAATCGAGTCTTATAATATTAATATATATTTTTATAATTTATATAAATATATTATATTTTATATTTTTAAGTTTGCAAAAATGGCAATATATACCCTTGATTTATAAACTTTTACAAATTTAGTCCTTTATATATAAAGTATATATAATTTAATCCTTTAACTTTAGAACTTGGCAAAACAGCCCCTTGTAGTTATAACTTTAGGAAAATGACATTTTCAGCCCCTCTAGTTATAAATTTCAGAAAGTTACGATATATACCCCTATGCATGAAAACATTTGCAAATCAAGTCCAAAATTCATAATTTTGATATTTTTGAAATCCAAAAGAGTTTTGCAGGTCATGGCTTATTAGAATAAGCTAAAATAAGATGTTCTAATGTAACAAAAGTTTAGAAAAAGGATTTGTTAGCTAGAAAATCAAAACGGGTCATTTTTAGGGTTTTAATAAAAAACGCATGGGTTTGTGGTTCAAGGGATCAAACAAGAGTTTATATAGGATCTAACAAGGCTAATAAAATTTCTAAAACAGACCACGAGCTTATTGAACAAGATTTTGAGCTTACTTGAGCTAAAATGGGTCGAAATGGTGTTTTAGGTTTCGTACGCATAGAAATGACTTCAATGGATTCTTTCTCTTGATTCTTAGCTTCAATTCTGATCTTAGGGACTTCTCTTGATCCTCCTTGGTCTTATTTAGAACTCCATTTGTGTGGTGATGATTTTTTGAGGTGTGATTGAAAGAGGGTGTGTGTTTCGGCTTATATAAGGTTCAAAAACCCCTTGGTGCCTAAGAATACTTAGAGTAGGGATCAAGGGTTGTAGAATGATGACCAATGAAGCCTAGTGATGAGTATTAAAGGCTAGAAAAATAGCTAATCAAGGTGTAAAGGTATGGAGGGGGGTGCGGCATTCTAAGGGTGACAAGGAGGTGACAAGAAGCCTTGGTGGGTAAGGGAGGTGATGGAGGTGCTTGTAAGGTGCTTGGGTGATTGCTTGAGGTGCTAAGCAAGCTAGCAAGGAGGTGACAAGGTGTGGTGGTGGTTAATTTGGTTTAAAATGGGTTTAAAATGAAACTAAAGGGTGTCGGGTTGGTTTTGGTTTCGGCTTAGGGTTTTTGGTCTTAAATTCGAGTTAGGGTTAAGGTTTAGGATTAGGGTAATTAGGGTTTAAATAGTATGCATTAGGAGCTTGTACTTAGTGCTTAAGTAATGGTAAGAAACTAGAAGAAAAATAGTGGTAAAATAAGCTTATTTAAATCCGTGCTTTATTGATTTATACATTGAGCTTTAAAAAGTTGTAACTTGATTTAGGAGGGAAAAGATATTCAAATGTTGTGCATTGCACACTTATACACATGCTTGAAGGCTTACACATTCATTTTATATGTATATATTACATATAATTAGGGTTTTGATATAAACGTTAATGAATAAAGTCTATTTTGATATAACGTTGTAAATGGTATGTTAAATCGATAATGTACTTGGTAAAAATGATATTAAGATTTAGACTTGACATATTAGGATGTTTACATGATATACACATAGATATAGATGGCATTGGTAGATGTTGCGTGAGCTCGTTTACTTTAGTTATGTAAACCACATTACATAATGGAATGTAGCAAAAAAAATTCCCTGTAAAAAGGTGGTATATATAATATATGGATATTACAGTGCATCTAATTTAATAGATGGATAATTACAGTAATGAAAATTATGGGTTGTTATAATTAAGACTTGCAAAATAGGGTTTTTAGAAGAGGATTTGAGCTTGAATACACAACCCGAACGTTGTTTTTATTTACCCACGACTACTAGAATCGAACCCGTATGTATTTTAGCTTTCGCGTTCTTGACCAAATTTGAAAAAATGTATGGATTTGTGTATTTGTTGGTGTTCGACCAGACCTAGGAGAAGGAAAGGGAGAGACATGTTTTGATGAGTTTCTTTGATGATGTTGTGTGTGTTTTTTTGAAGTGAAACATGAGACAAAATAGAGGAAAAACATGGTAGCAACATTTTAGCCATGTTGTCTTCAGGGGGGGGGGGGGGGGGAAGGTACAAAGAAAAGAAGGAATCCCATGCTATTTTTGGTTTAAATTTTTCTATGTAGTTTTCTTGTTCCGATAAGTCTAAACGTAAACCGGGAAATTCGCGTTTTGCAAACGTTTGTAAGAAATAATGAAATAACTTATAAGATAAGTTTACTTTTAATTATTTGAGATAATTAGACATAATATTTAATTACTGTCGTGTCGGTACGCGTTGTTTGCCGTTTTTTGTTGCGCGCGGGAAAATTTCCCGGTAAGAGACTAAATGCAATGTAAATGTTTAGAAAGTGATAATTTGAAATAAAAATGATTTATTATGGTAGAAAATCATTGGTTGGCATTCGGTTAAACCGTAACTGTTTATGTACAAAAGTCAACAGAAGTCAGAATCTGATTTGTGCTATAGAAATTCAGTGAGATAGTATTATGAAAATATAAAGCCATAGTATTTTGGCATACTATGACCTAGGAAAATCACCGCTTATCACACTGATGTTCTTACTAAGGCCTTGAATTGTAGGCAACAAAAAATTTTGTGTGAAAAACTTGGTCTTCTAGACATGTTTAAAGTGTAAAAGTTTAAGGAAGGATGTTAAATAATGTATCAAACTTTTGTTATAAAGTTTAGGGACCATTTCTGTATTTTCCTTATTCTTTCTAACACTAATGTTCGAGTTTAGTTGTGTTTGTATAGTTGTGTATTGTACAGGGACTGAAGCTGTACAATTGGATACTTGCTGCCTATAAAAGGAATGATCATGTCTAGGGTTTCAGAACTTCTTCTCTTTTGATTATCTCATCTTATAGCTCTCATGTGCTTTTATTTTTAGTCTTGTTCCTGTGTTCATTAATACATCAATTGTTTTGATCTCATCTTAGTATTTTATTGATTCTGATTGTATTGATAATTCACTATTATGATTATCTTCTTTCTTTCTTGTATTGTAAACTGGAATTCTTTATAGTGAACCAACGGGTGGTTGGTTGGGTTAACTGATACATGTTATAATTGTATAAATCGTTAAATGACGAGTTATATGGTCTGATATCTCTCGACCTTAGCGTTCTTGTATTATCCGAATTGTGATGCTCATGTATTATCACCGCTTATAAAACATGAATTTGTTTTTTTTAACTTGCAAAACTTAAAATTAAGTGAGGTTTAATCTTCTAATACCTTTTTTAAAACATAAAATTTTTACATCCAAATTCAAATAATGTTGCCTTTGTAAAATAATCTCCGTAACTATGTTCTCATCAAAAATTTAAAAAAAAGGAATGATAACTTTTGACAACGTAACATTATTTGAAGGAGTTTCAATAATAAAATAAAATGAGTTTCTATTAAAAAAAGAAGGTTTTCTTTATATTTACTCATAACATTAATATTTTTTTAAAATGCATCCACAAACTCTACTATATAAGACACCATATTACAATTTTTTTTATTATTTTGTTAGTTTATAGTTGATAAAATACATAACCAAAATATTGCAAATATAATTGTTTGTCGCAATAAAATTGTTGCTATGCACAGATACTCGTCTAGTCTCTTTAATGATGAGGAATAATGTCATTCTAAGGAAACTATTATTGTAAAAATCTAAAATCTTTTTCATTCTAAAATGTTAAACTTTTAGAAAAACTAACTCTTATAGAAAAAAAACTAAAAAATTGGTTTAAAAAATTAATAGTAAAATAAAATAAAAACTTAAAAAGATAGAGAATTTATAAAACTTTCATAATATAGTTTGTTTTTTGGTAATCATGGTTTTCGAATTTTTGGCTGATTAGTCCATAGGGTTTGAATCCATCGCCACACATACTCAAACAAAGTAAAACCCTCCTTTTTAGGAGATTGGTGTGACCACTTCAAAATTGTTTGCAGCTAACAAGAGTTAAACTCGAAACCTCACACATTTTAGAGTGATAGTCACAAACTCTTTTGCCATTAGACCATCATTAAATGGTTGACATAATTATATGTTTGTCTAATATAACTTACCTCAAAACCAATACTTTTATTTATAAAATAATCTAATTTTTGATTTAGTCTTATGGATGTATTTGTAAAATTCTTTGTTTCCATAATTTTTAATAAATTATAAATTTAACTAATACCTTATTTACTTTATATTATTTAAGAAAAACTAATATTAGTATGATCATTATTAGATTAAATGAATCGTAATATCCAAATTTCATTCAAGCACGAGATTATAAGTACGAAAATGAAAATACAAATATTTGTGATATATAAATGAACATGAGATAGTACATACAACAACTCATATGTGGAAACTAGAAGGGGTGTTGAATAGTTTACCGGTTAATTAGCGTTTTAAAATTTTACTTCTAAAATTTGTTAGATCCGAGTATATGTTCAACCAACCAACAATGTATGTATCTACTAGTTATAACTAAACAAACAATAAGTAAGAATCACAACAATATAAAGAGATGAATGAAGAAACAATCAAACCAAGACATCAAGATTTATAGTGCTTCGGCTACGAAGCTCCTCTTCGCCCTACTCTACTCCCCGAGTATCATACTATAGATTTCACTATGTCAACAAGCTCCATTTAGGCGGAGAAAATCGTTTACACGTCGCTTACGTTGTTTTCCGACACTAAGCTAAATGTCGAGTTCTAATCTTAGCTAGAACCAATCTACCACTTCACAAGTAATACACAATCACAAGATCTACACTATTGGATTTATACACTATCCAATTTACACAATCACACAAGATAATCAAGATAGAGATTTGGTTCTTAGAAGAAAGAAGGAGAAATCACTAGGTTACAACAATTCATTTCTTGGCGAATACGAATGTTCTTCTCTTGCACTTGATAGAGAGGAGAGATGAGAAAGAAGAGATTAGATCAATTGAAACAAGATCAAACAATGTTAGTGATCAAGAGATTTAGAGAGAGAAAGAAGGTTTTTAGAGTGAGAAAGAAGACTGAAAAAATTCGTGCAAAGAGGTCTGTTTTTCAGCTGGGAATAGTGTAGTATTTATAGGCAGGAAAACCCAACAGTCATTGCTGGCTGTCCTAGCGGTCCCAGATATATCTGGGGGCCGCCCAGCCTATCAGGGGGCCGCCATAGACTGACCCTCTCTTTTTTGTCTTTTAGTGGGGAAGGTTTTATCTGGTATAGGAGGTTCCATTTTGGGGGGAAAACCATATTTGAGTTTTTATGTTTAAATAAAACATTTCTTTTATGTAAAAAGCAAGGTTGCAAAAATCGTAAATCGTTAGCCGGGGGGTCGACCACTTAAAAAACTCATACAAGAAACATAGATTGCAAGCAATACTAGCGATAATAAGATAGATTCATACTTTAATGGTATGAATATGACAAGATAAAATAGATAAACATAACATAAAGACGCATTAGAACATAAAGCTAGACTAGTGGATTCTTAAAATCTAGAAGATGCCACAAGCAAAAGATGGATAAATAATTATTTGAAGAAATTAAACATGTTAGAATGTTTAATTATTGTAGGTCGAAAATAGTAAGGTAAGTGGGTCATGTTTTGGTGGGGTGCGAGTTTGAGGTATGAGACGGGTGAGAAGAAATTGAATAAAGTTGATCTCATTTCTCAAGGAGTGGAAATGATTTCAAGTGTACCTACAACAATGACAAAAGCTTGAGTGAAATTCAACTTTAGCATTGGTAGGAGGACGGATCAAGGGTGATGGTGGTGAAGGTGGTGCATGAGAATAAGCATTAGATGAGTTTTGAGTTTAAGATTCAAGAATGGAGGAGATATTGTGAAGTTGGTTAATCATTTGGTCTCTAAGTGGATTGTAGGAAGGTGGTGAAGGAGATTGAGGATTGACTCTTGGAGGAAGTGAAGGTGAGGCATTTTGAGAAGAATGTGGAGATTTTGGTATGAGTGTTGTCCGCCTCCAAACTTGTCTTACCGAGATTCTAGGTTTCCTAGAGAAATTTGTAGGAGGGTTTGAACAAGACATTGATGATGAAGATGAAGAGGATAAAGAAGACGAAGAAGGTGATGGTGAAGTGTGATAGTTGTGTGACTTAAATAATGGAAGAGATATGATAGAATGGCAAAGCATGACTTGGATAGAAAAAGATGCGAAAGATGGTTTAGCTAAACAGTGAAGTGCTAGCTTGAGACTATAGGTAGGAGGGTCAAAGGTACAGAAAAAGAGGTAAGACTACAAATTTTGTTCCCTCCTGTTGGCGGTCTCATAAAGGGGTTGACGGTCCCATATATATTTGGGGGCCGCCTATGCTTTATGGGGGCCATTTTTTGAAGAACAAAATTTTCTAGTTTGACCCTCTTTTTGTCTAGTGGCAGCAGCATCTTCTAAATTCAAGGTTCAACTAGACCTAACTTAACAACTTTACAAATTGCAAGGCTAAACATGCATCTTCTAACTAAGCAAGTAATAATCAAACATACATGGCATTTTCACATAGTCAAGAAGTTCACATAATAATAATAAGCAAATAAGTTGTTGGATGATAAAATTGAAAGGATCACTTAAGGCACTTGTGATTGCCTTTTACAACTAAAATCCTAAGAAATAAATAATAAGTCAAAGTGTAATATAAGTTAAAGTACTAATAGAAGATAGCTAATAAATCATTCAATCACGATCTTCTCTTGTTTCCGTTCATCATGTCCTTTAGAGCTTTTCTGATCGACCTTAATCCTTTCCGGTGTTCATCTCGATGTTGAATTTGGTGGTTTATGATTTTGGTTTGGTATGAGTTTAAGATTGACTTTTATGGGGTAGGTTTTTAAAGACTCTAGGGACAACATTTGACAAAGAGCTAATGAGTTGAGGTAATGAAGGAGTGCTAGAATGAGAAGATTCTTCATCATTTTCATCTAAGTGATGAGATAAAGATGAATGATTAAGAGCGGTGGAGGAAGAGCTAGGATTCGAGTCACGACATCTTTTCGTGCCATGATCCGATCGCGTCTTTCGCTCGTAATGAGGAGCGAGGGGATGCATGACTCGATCATACAAGATGTAGCGATCAATTGCTAACTCGAGAAAGTTTGACACAACATGATTGAATAATCTAGTTTTAAGCATTCCATAGGGTAAAATGACTTTAGGATTGTTGGTAATCCTTTCCATTCGTTTATGAATAAAGAATACTAGATTATACTATGTAGAGGTTTCGATGCAATAAAGCATATGACAAAGACACGCGAGGACATGATCTCGATGACCTCCTAGACAAAACACATTTTTACGAATGATTTCAACCTACGATTTCATATGAGTTTGAATTTCGCGAGTTAAAATTTCATTTTCATTGACCACAATAGTTTTCTTATTATGAGTACGAGTTACTTGACCTTGTCGAGGAGTTTGAATGAGAGACTTTATGACCCTTGGAGAAGGAGGAATGGTTTTATAATGACCCTTTGACGAAGTACTTATTGCCAAGTAATCAAGTGACCACATGTCGATGTATGAGACGTGGCCTTCAAAAGGAAATTTTAAGATATAACCGAACTCTTCGACAGTGAGGGAAAATGGCTTATTTTGAATGACAAAGTTGACAACAAAGTGTCCTTCAGAATTATAGTCAAATGTAAGTTGGCTATAAAATTCAAGAACAAAGCGAGGAACAATTTGTTCGTTTATGTTCACTTAACATTCAAAACTAATTAACTTAAATTTGGCAATAAGATGACCTATGTTTTCAAAATTTTGACTTACAACCCGACCCTCATGAAAGTACCATTTTTCAAGACTTGCAATGGTGTTTTGTATTGGTTGATTAAATTCATTTGATATGAGTGGCATGTAGTTGTGGGTATTTTGGTGATCTAGTCCGGTGATTCGAGGCATTGTCACCTAAAATAAAAACAACCAAAATCATATTTTATTATCTTATACTTGTATTGTTATTTTGAACTCGTGCCTAGTGTGTGCCTATATGTAACAAATGTGGAGTAACGGTTAACTCAACCTAGAAATAAAAACCTAAGAGTTAACCCAAACGCTCCTTAATTTAATTTTGCTCACCCAAACATGTCAAAAAATACATATGAATTACGTATCTTGAGTTTTGTTTTTGAGATCATTATGCATGTAAGCAAAAACGTTTTTAGAGTGTATTAAAAATGCATAACAACAATTTTATTATGATCCTAAATTGAGTGATTTTGAAATAAAATTGGGGTTTTATGTTTGAAAATTATTTTTGACAAACACACTCCAATAATGCAAATCCTATATCTACAGGAAGCATATTAGTTGTACATTGTATTCTAGTAGTCATAATTGTACACAATTGAAATTAAATGAAAAATCCCTAATTTCAATTTTTTGTGTTCATCATGAACCCTAGACACGAATTGAAAAAAACTAGAAGAAATGACTTACAATTGATGATGTTAAGAATGATTGTAGGTGTTGATTTTATCTTTAATTTGAGTTTTAATGGTAGATTTTAAGGTTTTGGTGTGTTTTGGTCGTGGTTCGTCAATAGGGGAAGAGAAGGGGGTGTTTGTTTTTGTGTTTTACAAAATGAAAGGGTGACAGACATATGGTCTTACTGGTGGCGGCCCCATATCGATATGGGGGCTACCCGTTTTAATCCGGGGGCCGCCAGAGATATGGGGGCCGCCCTCAACACAGGGATTTTTTTACTGAAATTTAACAAAAAAATTACAAAGAGGAGTGACGTTTTAATTTTCATTTCGCGAATTAAAAATGCTCAAAGTACTTCGGATGAAGTATTTAAGTTGTCACGACACGGAATGAAAAACTGACTAGAATCGAGACAGAAGAAAAAGAAGACGATTTATGGAATGTGTTCCATCATTCCTAAACTAAGACGTAGATAGTTAAACGATTCACGTTTAATGGGTTTAGTAATAATGCCGGGGATGTTGTCGACGGACGGCACTTTTTCGATAGAGATATGTCCTTTCTAGACATTATCACGAAGAAAGTGGTGACGAATTTCGATGGGTTTGGTTCGAGAGTGTTGCACCGGGTTTTTGCTAAGGTCAATCGCGCCTTTATTGTCACACATGATCGGGACGTCGTCGAGTCGAACGTCTTAGTCGATAAGAGCTTGTTTCATTCATAGTGCTTGTTGACATGCCTTTCCGGTGCTTACGTATTCGGCTTCGTTAGTGGATATAGCAAGAGCGATTTGTTTCTTCGAGAACCAAGATGTCAAACAACATCCCACGAACGTACAAATACCGCTAGCGCTCTTTCAGTCCACATAATCTCCTGCATGATCAGAGTTGGCATATACTACGGTTACTATGTCGGTCCCCTTAGGATACCATAATCCTAAGTGCGTAGTGCCTTTAATGTATCAGAAGATACGCTTAACCGCTTCAAGGTGAGAGGTTTTGGGAGCCTCTTAGAAGCGGGCACAAAGGCAGACACTAAACATGATATCGGGCCTACTTGTCATTAGGTATAATAAACTACCTATCCTGCCTCGATCTCTTTATACTATCTACCCTAGATCACACTCCTTCCCGACTTTCATGAGTTAGTATCGGAGAACATGGGGATTTTTCGTTGGTTTAGAATCTTCTAAGCCAAATTTCTTTAGCATTTCTTTTAATATATTTAGATTGATTAAAGAAATACAGAAATCATCCATTGTTTATTTGTACTCTATAGGAAGAAGTTAAGCTCTACCCATCATGTCTCATCTCGAACTCGTCATGCAAGATTTTGGTAAATTCATCACACAATTCTGACACTAGTCTAGCCGCAATGGAATATCTCGTACATATAATTGAACGATGATGAGGGTTTGAAACTTTTCTTCTTTGTAAAAAGTGTTTATCTACATTCCCATTTAGTACTCATGTTTATAAGAAAGCCATTTAATCTATCATACCAAGCTTTGGTTAAACATGGTTAGAAAGTTTAATTAATTGTAGGATCAAAAATAGTAAGGTAAGTTGGGTCTTTTTGGTGGGTGCGAGTTTAGAGGTATTAGACGGTGAGAAGAAATTGTATACAGTTGCTCTCATATCTCAAGGAGTGGAAAAGAATTCAAGTGAACCTACAACAATGAACAACAGCTTGAGTGAAATTCACGTTTAGCATTGTGTAGGATGGAGGGACGGATCAAGGTGATGTGGTGAAGGTGGGCATGAGAATAATCCGCATTAGATGTGTTTTTGAGTTAAGATTCAAGAATGGAGGAGATATTGTGAAGTTGGTTAATCATTTGGTCTCTAAGTGGATTGTAGGAAGGTGGTGAAGGAGATTGAGGATTGACTCTTGGAGGAAGTAAAGGTGAGGCATTTTGAGAAGAATGTGGAGATTTTGGTATGAGTGTTGTCCGCCTCCAAACTTGTCTTACCGAGATTCTAGGTTTCCTAGGGAAATTTGTAGGAGGGTTTGAACAAGACATTGATGATGAAGATGAAGAGGATAAAGAAGACGCAGAATGTGATGTGTGAAAGCGTGATAGTTGTGTGACTTAAAAAATGGCAGAGATAGATAGAATGGCAAAGCAGGCTTGGAATAGAAAAAAGATGCCGAAAGATGGTGTTTATAGCCTAAACATAGAGAAGTGCTACTTGAGTGACATAGGTAGGAAGGGTCAAAGGTACAGAAAAAGAGGTAAGACTGCAAATTTTGTTCCCTCCAGTTGTCGGTCTCATAAAGTGGTTGACGGTCCCATATATATTTGGGGGCCGCCTATGCTTTATGGGGGCCATTTTCTGGAGAACAAAATTTTCCAGTTTGACCCTCTTTTTGTCTAATGGCAGCAGCATCTTCTAAATTCAAGGTTCAACTAGACCTAACTTAACAACTTTACAAAATAGAGTTGCAAGGCTAAACATGCATCTTCTAACTAAGCAAGTAATAATCAAACATACATGGCATTTTCACATAGTCAAGAAGTTCACATAATAATAATAAGCAAATAAGTTGTTGATGATAAAATTTGAAAGAATCACTTAAAGGCACTAGTGATAGCCTTTACAACAACAATCTAAGAATCAATAATAAGATCAAAGATGTATATATTAAGTTAAAGTACTAATAGAAGATTAGCTAATAAATCATTCAAGCATGATCATTCTTGTTTCCCGTTCAACATGTCCTTTAGAGCTTTTCTGATCGACCTAATCTTCCGTGTTCAATTCCTCGATGTGAATTTAGAGATGGATTAGACTTTGAGGTTTGGTATGAGTTTAAGATAGAACTTTATGGGTAAGGTTTTTTAAAAGACTCTAGGTGACAACATTTGACTAGAGCTAATAGAGTTTGAGGTAAAAGAAGGAAGTATCTAGAATGAGAAGATTCTTCATCATTTTCATCACTAGAGATGAGATGAAGATGAATGATTAAGAGCGGTGGAGGAAGAGCTAGGATTCGAGTCACGACATCTTTTCGTGCCATGATCCGATCGCGTCTTTCGCTCGTAATGAGGAGCGAGGGGATGCATGACTCGATCATACAAGATGTAGCGATCAATTGCTAACTCGAGAAAGTTTGACACAACATGATTGAATAATCTAGTTTTAAGCATTCCATAGGGTAGAATGACTTTAGGATTGTTGGTAATCCTTTCCATTCGTTTATGAATAAAGAATACTAGATTATACTATGTAGAGGTAAATGTAAGTTGGCTATAAAATTTAAGAATAAAGCGAGGAACAATTTGTTCGCTTCGGTAGTGGATATAGCAAGAGCGATTTGTTTCTTCGAGAACCAAGATGTCAAACAACATCCCACGAACGTACAAATACCGCTAGCGCTCTTTCGGTCCACATAATCTCCTGCATGATCAGAGTTGGCATATACTACGGTTTCTATGTCGGTCCCCTTAGGATACCATAATCCTAAGTGCGTAGTGCCTTTAATGTATCAGAAGATACGCTTAACCGCTTCAAGGTGAGAGGTTTTGGGAGCCTCTTGGAAGCGGGCACAAAGGCAGACACTAAACATGATATCGGGCCTACTTGTCATTAGGTATAATAAACTACCTATCCTGCCTCGATACTTGATACTATCTACCGACTCACACTCTTCGTCTTTCATGAGTTTAGTATCGGAGGACATGGGGGTTTTCATTGGTTTAGAATCTTCTAGACCAAATTTCTTAAGCATTTCTTTAATATACTTAGATTGATTAAAGAATATACCATCTTCCATTTGTTTAATTTGTAATCCAAGGAAGAAGTTAAGTTCACCCATCATGCTCATCTCGAACTCGTCATGCATGATTTTGGCAAATTCATCACACATGTCTTGACAAGTCGAGCCGAATAAAATGTCGTCGACATATATTTGAACGATGATGAGGTTTGAACTTTTCTTCTTTGTAAAAAGTGTGTTATCTACCATTCCCATTTTGTACTCATGTTTAATAAGAAAAGCTTTTAATCTATCATACCAAGCTTTGGGTACTTGTTTAAGACCGTATAAAGCTTTCTTAAGTTTATAAACATGATCCAGTTTTTTAAAGTCAATGAATCCTAAAGGTTGTGCCACGTATACATCCTCATTGATAAAACCATTCAGGAATGCACTTTTTACATCCATTTGGAATATCTTAAAATCTAATGCACAAGCATAAGCTAATAGTATTCTAATAGACTCAAGTCTAGCAGTTGGGGCATAAGTTTCATCATAATCGATGCCCTCTTGTTGATTATAGCCTTGAGCAACTAACCTAACCTTATTTCGAGAAACAATACCGTTCTCGTCTAACTTGTTTCTAAACACCCACTTAGTTCCTATGACTGTCATATTCCTAAGTTATGGAACTAACTCCCAAACATCGTTAGCAATGAATTGATTTAATTCTTCTTGCATAGAGATTATCCAACTTTTATCCATTAAGGCTTCATTCACATTCTTAGGTTCTATAGTTGATATAAAACAAAAGAAGTTACTTTGGTTAAGGTTTCGTGGGATATTTTCTAATGGATAGTTCCTGGATTCCTTAATATTGACTATTTCGTCAATCTATAAAGTTTCATCCTCAATGTCATTTTCTAAGATTTTCTTTTCGGTAACCTTAATTGCTTCTTCTTCATCTAAGTCATCATCCACCAAGGGTGATGTCTTAGAAGGTGAAGGAGTTTCATCTAATGTCACATTGAGTGATTCTTCGATTTTCCTAGTATGTTTATTAAGGATGATGTAGGCTTTACTCTTTTAGGAGTAACCTAAAGAGACACATTCGTATGGCTTTGGGTCAAACTTAGTGAGATAGTCTTTAGTGTTTAAAATAAAGCATTTGCTTCCAAACACTCTAAAATAATCAAGAGTAGGTTTCCTACCTCTCAGGAGTTCATAAGGTGTTTTTCCTAGGATGGCTGTAATTAGGATTCAGTTGAGAATGTATGTTGAGGTATTTACGGCGTTGCACCAAAACTTTTGAGATAATGATTGTTCATTCAACATTGTTCTACTCATTTCTTATAGTGTCCTAATTTTCCTTTCTACCACGCCATTTGATTGTGGTGTGCATGGAGCCGAGAAGTTATGTGTAATACCATTGGCATTACAAAATTCTCCAAATTGCACTTCATTATCAAATTCTCTACTGTGGTCGGTTCTTATTGACACTATTGTACATCCTAATTGGTTTTGAATTTTCTTACTAAATATTTCGAATTGATCGAAGGGTTCGGTTTTATCATTAAAGAATCTAGTCCAAGTATACCTAGAGTAGTCATCTACTATGACTAAGGTGTAGCGGTTTTCTCCTTAACTCCGTACGGCGGATGAACCGAAGAGATCCATATGAAGGAGTTCTAAGCATCTAGTCGTTGAGACTATATTCTTAGCTTTGTGACTAGCGTGAGCTTGTTTTCCAATTTTGCAAGCATCACAGAAGTGTTGATCAAACTTAAGCTTAGGTAAGTTTCTAACTAATTCCTTAGATACTAACGATTGAATGAGACGCATATTAGCGTGACCTAATCTCCTATGCCACAACGTAGAGTTTTCATCAATCGTTACAAGACAAATTTTGTCTTTTGGCTTATTTCATAATTTCATCACATATAAGCCTTTCTTCCTAATACCTCTACCTATAACCTTACCATCCTTAGTGATTTCACTATCATGTTTAGAAAAAGTTACTCTACACTTATTATCACATATTTGTCCTACACTTAGCAAGTTAAATCTTAAGTTATCCACATGTTTTACATTATCTATTTTGAGAGAGTCATTCAAAATCGTACCTTTGCCAATGATGTTACCGCAAAGATTACAACCAAAAATAACATTACCTCTGTTGTATGTCTTGTAGGTGGATAAGAGCTTTTGGTTACCCGTCATGTGTTTAGAGCATCCACTATCTTTTATCCAATCATTGGGTTCCAAGTCGACTCCAAGGAATATCTATTTATATAAGACAATAACTTAAACATTTGGTCCCCAATGTCTCATGGGTCCAAAGTTGTTAGTGCTAAACATCCCTTGCATTTGATGTAATTGATTGGGATGTGAAAATGGAAGACACATTTCCCATGGCATGTAACTTTGACGTTGGAAATTGTTCCAAGTTATGGGAAAACCATGAGGTTGGTTTTGTCGGCCAATGTTCCTTTTTGGTTGCGGTGTCTTAGGACGAGGATAATTATTATTGACTCTTCTAGGTGGTAGAGTTTTTGATCTAAAGTTTGGTTTTGAAAATCCAACTCCAGGTTTTAACAATGGCTTGTAAAATCGTTTAACTTCATTATCACTAGCAATTGGAACTTTAACATTGTTTACCATTATATGTTTTGGTTTAGGACCTAAAATGGATTTTTGAAAAGAAACAGATTTCTCAAAACCCGGTGAACAGACTGGCGGTCCCATAACTGCTTTGGGGGCCGCCTCTGTTATATGAGGGCCACCCTTAATTAAGGGACCTCCACCAGGGGATGTTTCTTTTTTAGATTTCACAAATTTTATTTCCTTAGTTCCACTAGTTGATGCTTCAAGTGAATTGAATCCCAAACCTAATTTATCTCCGAAGGGTTTTTGATTACTTAACATTTCATTTAAGCAATGTGTACTCTTTTCAAATTTTGTTAGTTTAATAGCTTCCTCTTTAAGTTTTTCATTTTTAATTCTAAGCAATTGACATTTTGTACATTCGAGATCAACTCCCTTGTTTTTCTCAAATGTGGATAATTTTTCTTTTAGTTCACTAAGCTCATTTTCTAAGCTATTTCTAACGGCTTTTAATCTTTTGTTCTTTGTGATTATTTTTAGACTCGTTTTGCATAGTTTTTCATATTCATTTTCTAGAGCTAAATCATCTATTGATGAGTTTTCATCACTAAAGTAAGAGGAATCGAAACATACCTGATGAGTGCTAAAACACACATCATTTATAACTCGTAAAACACTATTAATTGGACTAAAAATACTAAAATATGCTTTATTATAATGCAAATATGTTTGTTTGGTATTTTTATGTCTTGTAGGTAAAAGGATTGAAAACGATGCAAAAACAAGAATTATCAGGCTCAATCTGGTCAAGTTTAATTATTACTCAAGCTAAGATGAAGTCGTGAAAAGTACCCGAGCATACAAGTAGAAAGAGCGCGAGATTATGAGTCCAACGGTGCCCTCATTGTTTATCGGGCCAGCCCGTAACCCGTTATACTAGCCGGGCCAGCCCATATTAGAACTAGCCCAATATTAATGATTCAAGCCCAGCCCAAGAATCGGCCCATTTAATCACACAAGGCCATACGGTTTACATGTATAAATTGAATTTTGCATTTGATGTTATAAGAGATCACGTGGAGCTAAATTAAATCATCTTCCTTCACGTGACTTCCCACTCAAAGTTGTTCGGCCAATCACTCATCTCCACGTGGCAAGCAAATATGTATATCTCAATTTATTCTCAGTTTATAAAAGAAAGAGAGGCAAAGTAATCCAACGCACAATATTAAATGCGTACTAGGTACGCCATTATTGAGGATGCGTGTCATCAAGAGACCGGCTGGATCTTTCATTCTCGGACCTCAATCCATGTGACATGGGATCTTGTGCAATCATTGGCCAAGTAACGATTAGAAGAATTTACAAATCTCACCCCTCACGCCCCTATAAATACACACGCCTCCTTTCATTTTGGGGGAGTTAGGATTTAGTTTTTTTTTTACTTTTCTCTTTAAAGTTTAGCTTAATTTTAGTAATGTTTTAGCTTATTTCAATTATTGTACCAGCTTATTGTGAGTTTATTGGATTTTTCTTGTTGTACTCTTTAGCTTATTAATGTAACGAAAGATGATTTGTGTTTAACTTGATGGATCTAGCTTATTCACTTGTTTTTTTCTTTTCTTTTAATCGAATAGCTTAATCCATAAGCTTATCTCGACCTGCTTATTTCTGGTCTTCGAATAAGCCGTGCTTTTAGCTTATTTCGATTTCCTTTTGTAGTTAGTTAAATTTTTAGCTTATTATCCGTATTTCCGAAATGCTTATTTGATTTGCTTATCTTAGCTCGATTCAAAAATAATACATAGGGTGCGATCTAGATTTAATGCTTAATTTTGAAAGTACGTTGGCTTAATGTTCGATTTAGAATATTAATTCATTGAATAGTTTAATCGTGGCTTAAAGTTTTCGTTTGAGCTTATTTGATTTTAATTATAGTAGCTTGTTGCCTTGTTGAGGTTTTGGAATCCTTGTTTTAGCTTGTTCGATTTCTTTTTATCTAGCTTAATCCCGATCTTAGAGCTTAATCAAATAGGATTTTCGAGTGGCTTATTGGTGCTCTGGCTTATTCGATTTGCTTTTCTGATCTTTATTCGTTTGGTTTGTAGAAGTTTAAGCTGCGTTTGGTGGTAAAAAGTTTAAATTGAAATTTTGTTAACTGGTTCTTTTTCACAAATATTAAGCCACGTTTGCTGCTGAAACATTTAGTTTGTATAGGAATTAATTTGGGCCTCAATTTTGAAATGGTCCTGCGATTGATTGGTATTTTGGATTTTCATTTAGGTAGTAAAATTCTCTTGGGCCACATTAGTAACTTGGACTGTGTTTTGTTCATATACCAAATCGTTGGGCAAATTGTTGTAGTAACTGAAAGTGCAAAGTGTTATTAAAAATGTGTTAACAGTTTGTTTTATTTTTGTGCTTTTTGGTACCGGTCTACTCATGAGGCGCGGAGCTTAAGGGTTTATTTAGCTAGACCGTATTTGATTATTTGTTTTAGCTAAATAAATCGGGTGTTTTACGTTTAATTGCGGGTCTCCAATTCGGTTTAATTTTCTAATCCTTTTTCAATACTTAGAGTAGATTAATTTTATCGTTTTATAATATGTTTGCCTATTTGATTTCTGCCATGCTTAGTGTAGATTTATTTTTTTCGTTAAATGCTATGTTTGTTAAATTGTATTTCGTTATGAGTAGTGAGTAGTTTACTTGTGTTTGCTAAGTGATTAGTGATTTGGAATTTAAGTGCGGGTTTAAAAAAGTTTTAAAAAAAATTAATAGTCATTAGAATTTTCCAATTTACATACCGTCATTTACTTTAATGCAATTTTAATACTTGTCATTTATTTTAAAAATCATTTTACTTGAAACTTGTTTTCTAAGGATTTTAATTCGTTAAACCTAAGCCCGCACTTAAGGAACATTTCACGTCACTTAGCAAGCATAATTGTCATTTATATCTTTTAGATCAATTTTAGTATAACCTTGTAGTTTTAAATCTTAGAATTAATATTAGTTTAATTTTTAGTATAAAAATAGTTTAAAACCAAAACCAAAAACTTGAATGACAATCAAGCGCGATTTACAACTTGAACGTAGATTTCCATTCACCTCTCACCGAGGAAAACGATACCCGTGTTGATTACTTATTATTCTTTCCTAAGAATAATTTGTATGATACTTAGTTTACGTATTATATATGTATTTTTTATAAATATATATATTATATTTAGAGGGTTTATTTGATAAAACGCGTTGTGAAAACGAACCAACATCAATACCTCATTTGACGTTTGAGCTACGAGACACGTTTCGTCTTTAATCTTTTCATCATCTTCTTCACTGCTATCGCTCCAAGAACCTCCAATGAATTCTCTTTGGTTCTTGTCTCTTGGTGGTTTTGGACATTCTCCAATAAGATGATTTGGATCACCGCATCTAAAACATTTTCTATCACTTTTTCCGTTCTTGTCATCTCGGCTTCTTTGGAACGTCTTTTTGTCGTTCCGAGGTTTTCTCACGAATCTAACTCTTCTCTTGAAGAACTTCTTGAAGTCTCTAACCGCCATGACGTATTCTTCGTCTTCACTTTCGAAAGTCGAACACTCCTCATCACTAGATTCTTTCTTAGCCTTTAAAGCAAGAGATTTTCTTTCTCCCTTAGCTTTGACTATTTCAGAATCTTTCTTGATGATCATCTCGTGAACTTTGAGATTCCCGATGAGTTCATCAAGTGACAGTGATGTTAAGTATTTCGACTCTTCAATCGATGTGATCTTTGCTCTCCATTTAGGATGTAGAGCCCTAAGAAACTTCCTAACATAATTCTTGCTAGAATAACCTTCATTAAGAGCTTTTAGACTAGTAATAATAGTATTAAATCTAGCAAAAGCACTGTCTATAGATTCGTCTTCAGAAATGACGAATTGTTCATATTGTTGTACCAAAAGGTCGATCTTGTTATCTTTGACTTGGTTATTACCTTGATGGGTGATTAACAAAGTTTTCTAAATTTCTTTTGCCGTATTACACATGAAAATTCTTTCATATTCTTTTCTTGGCAAAGCATTGTAAATAACCATTTTAGCTTCGTTATTTTTTGCAAGCCTCTTTTTAAGATCATCACTTTGTTTTTCAAAAGGGATAACCTCATCTAATTTGGTTTCCAGATTTTGTTGAATAGGTTGAAAATCGCCATTAGTAATAACATGCCAAAGATCAAAATATTTTGATTTAACATATGTTTCAAAATTATTTTTCCAATAAATAAAGCTATCACTTTCAAAAAGTGGTGGTCTTTTCATGGATTGCCCTTCTAGATATTTGTCGAAATCCATAGATCGATCCAAGCTTTAAAATACAGTATATTTTAAAAATCTTGAGTGACCTCGGCTTCTGATACCAATTGTGGAAACTAGAAGGGGGGGGGGGGTTGAATAGCTTACCGATTAATTAGCGTTTTAAAATTTTACTTCTAAAATTTGTTAGATTCGAGTATATGTTCAACCAACCAACAATGTATGTATCTACTAGTTATAACTAAACAAACAATAAGTAAGAATCACAACAATATAAAGAGATGAAGGAAGGAACAATGAAACCAAGACACCAAGATTTATAGTGGTTCGACTACAAAGCTCCTCTTCTTCATACTCCACTCCCCGAGTATCCTACTCGAGATTTCACTATGTGAACAAGCTCCTTTTAGGCGGAGAAAACCGTTTACACGTTGCTTACGTTTTTTTCTGACACTAAGCTAAATGTCGAGTCCTAATCTTAGCTAGAACCAATCTATCACTTCACAAGTAATACACAATCACAAGATCTACACTATCTGATTTACACAATCACACAAGATAATCAAGATAGAGATTTGGTTCGTAGAAGAAAGAAGGAGAAATCACTAGGCTACAACAATTCGTTTATTGGCGAATACGAATGTTTTTCTCTTGCACTTGATAGAGAGGAGAGATGAGAAAGAAGAGATTGGATCACTTGAAACAAGATCAAACAATGTTAGTGATCAAGAGATTTAGAGAGAGAAAGAAGGTTTTTAGAGTGAGAAAGAAGACTGAAAAAATTCGTACAAAGAGGTCTGTTTTTCAGCTGAGAATAGTGTAGTATTTATAAGCAGGAAAACCCAACGGTCACTGCTGGCGGTCCCAGATATATCTGGGGGCCGCCCAGCCTATCAGGGGGCCGTCGTAGACTGACGCTCCTCTTTTTGTCTTTTAGTGGGGAAGGATTTATCTGGTATAGAAGGTCCCATTTTGGGAGGAAAACCAGATTTGAATTTTTATGTTTAAATAAAACATTTCTTTTATGTAAAAAGCAAGGTTGCAAAAATCGTGAATCGTTAGCCAGGGGGTCGACCACCTTGTAGCTTGTAATCGGTCAAGGCGAGATTAATCAGCGATTAATCAGATTGGCATTTTTGGCTAAATTTGGGTATTTTCGGCAAGTTTTGTGTATTTTCGTCGAGTTTTAAATATTATTGGTAAGTTTTTTTTCTAAAAAACAAGTTGTAATAAATTTAAACAGTTAATATAAGTGATCAAAACAAGTTTACGGTTAGTCTTAGGTACTTCCGGCAAGATTAGAAGGTTTCTGGCAAGTTTGACCACCGTTGCCCACCATTGATCGCCGTTGACCACGGTTGACCTATTTGTTTGACCATATTACATTAATCGGCAAGGTTGGTGGCCTTATAACGTCTAATCGGCGATTAATCGGCCTTGTAGACCTTGTTTTGCAACAGTGGTAAAAAGTATTTTGTATATATTTATTTTTATAAAAATACTTTTGTGAAAATGTGATGGTTAAAAAAAATTATTTTCTTAATCACTAATCATGTTTAATGATTTGTTTATACATACCTTAAGTGAGTTACATTTGAAATATAAATTAACGATTAATATCTTGTAAACGTTTATTTTTATCGTAAACGTTTTTACATTTTGTTATCTTCAAAACATCGAGGGGTCGAAAAATATAAATAACGTTTTTTTGACATTATTTGTATTAACATCATATACATTACTATTCAGTAATTCTCTATTTAAAATTCTCACATACGCTTACGATAGAGAATATGTTTTTACTCTTTCAATAAAGACTAACACTGTGTTCTCAAGTTTGTGTTTAAGAGAAAGGGAAAGTAAGGGAAAGAAACTAAAAACATGTCATGTTCTTGAGTTTTTGGAGGTAGTGAAAGTGAAGTAAAATGAAAGGAAATGATGGGTCTTTTCCTTTAAATCTTTCACCCTACTTTTGGGATGAAACATAAGTAAAGTGAAAAAGACAAAAACTAAACCAAGCTTAATGACACAAGTATCCTTTTTAATTTTTTTTACAATTGTTTAAAAGGGTATAATGGTAAATTAACATATATAAAAAACATAAAAAGTGATAACTTTCTTTCCTTTTGTTTGAACTCTAGAACACAAAAAATTATCAAGTTTTTTTCCTCTCCTCTTCCTTTCTATACTTTTTATTCATTTACTTTCCTTTACTCTATAAGATAAACTCGAGAACAGAGCGTAATAACAACGGTACACACTCCGTAGGAAAGTTTTAATTAAATTTAGTTAGAATTTCACTTTATGTATACTAGAGTTATACTCCCTCCGTCTCATTTTTATTGTCCACGTTTTTTTAGATGTTCTAATTTAATTGCTCACTACTAAAAATATATAGGGAAGTTTGATCAAGTTTATTATATTACATTTGTTTGAAATTATTATTACAAACTATATAAAGGACTTTTATTATTTACCTAAAGGTAAAGCTGTCATTTAGTCAAAAAGTAAGAAAAAAAACAGTAATAAATGCACTTTTCTTAAACTGTGTATTTTTTGTTTGGGGGCAATAATTTTAAAATGGATGGAGTAATAATTTTTGGCGGTATTTAAAGTTGTAACATGTGTATGCACGGGTTATTAGATGCGTGTTCTAAAAATTAGTAATTTTCAAATAGCAATAACAACCCCACCCAAAAGTGTTTAAGTTTATCTTAATTGAAAAAAAAATTCAAATAAGAACTGACTTGATATTAATACATATCTTATTAAAACTCAATTACTTTAATTATATGTGTTAAATTCGTATATTTATAAGAATAATGAGTTTTATTTTAAAAACATTGTTAATTAGGGGATGATTATACAAAGCACATATAGTTATTATTAGCAAATCTAACAATGAAAATTGAAAAGATTTGCTAACAAAAACCTTATGAATTTGCTAACAACAAGAGAAAGAGGACATTAAATTTAGGATTACGAAAGAGGTAATTTACGGACTCTATATTTTAGTGGAAAGATTCCTTAATTATTATCTGCATGTCGTGTATTATAAAATTGTAAGTTGTTACAATCTATTTTTTTATGTAAACTTCTGCTATAACTTGTCTTTTTTTGGAGTATTGATGCTCTAGGTAATTGTCTAAGATTCCTCGGTTGCTTATTTTGGCAAGATTTCTAGATGCAAATACGCGGTCAAAACAAAAATTAAAATAATGATATAACTTTTAACGTTATTAAAACTAAGAACTAAAATTCTAACATTACTTTTACTTAATTTCACACACTAATTTATTACTCCATCCGTTTTATTTTTATTTACCACATTTTCTTTTTGAAATGTTCTAATTTAATTGTCTACTACTACCTCCGTCTCAAAATAAGTGTCCAGTTTGACTTTTCAGAGTCAAACTGGTTCAACTTTGACCTTAACTATTTTTGTGTGTGTTATATAATACAAGATGCAAAATATATGAATGAATTGAGTTTTAAGTGTATTTTCCATTAGTATAATTTTCATCAAGTAATATTATATAACACAAAAATAAATATTTAAGGTCAAAGTTGATCTGAAAAGTCAAACTGGACACTTATTTTGAGACGGATGGAGCACTAAAAATAGATATAAAAGTTTGATCAAGTTTACTATATTACCTTTGTTTGAAATTATTATTACAAACTTTAAAAAAGACTTTAATTAATTAGCTAAGGTAAAACTATCATTCTGTCAAAAAGTAAAAAAAAACAGTAATAAATGCATTTTTCTTAAACTGTATGATTTTTGTCGGGAATAATAATTTTAAGACGGAGGGAGTAACAGCTTTTTGAGAACGACTTCCCTTATAATTGCCTGACTTAGTTAAAGCTGTAAAGTCACTAGTGCTTGGACTTTAAATTTTTGGAATATGTTACAATTACTTATAGTGAGACGTTGGGTAAATAAATTTAACTCCATATTTGAGTTTATTTCCTACTAAAGTAAATACTGACATTACAGTTGTATAGTGTAACAAATTCTTCCTAACTGCTTCGCATAAGTGACAGCTCGCGAAATTTTAACCTTTAGACATGTTGCATCTTAATTATAAGAGCACAAGGTATGGTAACACCATTAACACCGCCATATCATCTTTAACATGATAACACCAATACTTAAAATACCTAGGTAATCATAACACCATTAACACTACTTTTCAGGACCCACTTTTTTATTTTTTCATAACACCCCCTAAACAAACTTAAATATTTCATTCATTAAGCAATATTACACATTACAATACTAAAAAAAATAACATTCGAAAATTAAAAACATACAAAGAAAAAAATACATAAAAAAAAACATGCGCTTCGACGACTAAAAGTCTTCATCTTCGTGTTCAACTTCATTCCAAATATGCTGCATAAGGTTTTGTTGAAGACTAATATGCGTATCTTGGTCCCGTAATTCTTTCGCTTTTCGACGGTGCGTTTCACATCTTTCAACCCATGTACGTTGCATATTGTTGTAAAATGGTTAAGTTGGGGTTTAATATATATAGTGTGGGTATTGAAAAAAAAATATGAAAACTAGCCGTTTGAAAAAATAGCCGTTTTTTTAGGGGGTGATTTTGATTTTTTTTTTTTTTAAAACGGCCACCAACGCGCGTTGGTGCACCCACGCAGGGTCCAACGGCGTTGGCTAACGCCCTCCAACGGTGTGGTAACGCCGGCAACGGCGGAGCCACGTAAGCTCAACGCCTAAAACGGCGTTACCATACCCCGTGCTCTAAGTTCAAAGCTTCGTTTTTCTTCATTTTTATTTTGTACGTTATGGTATTCCTATCGTATGTATATCACGGGCATGTTAATTATCAGAGGATGGTTTTGGACAAGTTACATCCTAAATATATACGCTATGCTTGCTAAGCTTCTTTTTGTTTTTATTGAGGAAAGAAGTAGACTCATTCCTTTTACACATTTAAAGGGGGTGCAACACTTCTCAATTTGGGCCTAAGTGTTTATTTATATTAGCATGAAATTAAGTAGCCGTGATTATCCGTTGTTCTCTTGGTTTTTATTGCGTTTGTCACCATAATTTTTTTTTTTTGAAAAGCTGGAATTCATTAAATAAGCTGGCAACAAAAAAAGCCAGAGCCAAGAAACAGGAAAGCATCCAGGAGAGAAACAAGATAAAAAGGAAAAACACCATGATCAGAAACAATTAAAGGACATTAAGGAAACAAAAAAAGATCGAACGGTCTTGAAATCCATGGTTCCCAGTTAGCAATAGCAAGCTTGAGATGAGCCAAAATCCAAATCTTAGAGACCCTCTAAACCGAAGCAAAGATGTCTTCATCTTTAATACTAGAAATCGAAGCAGGGCTTGCATGAATGATTCTATTTCTCGAGCATTTTAGTTCTAAGATAAATAGTTTTAGTTTGAGTTAACTACACTTTTGGTCCTTGTGGTTTACCGAGTATAACGATTTTGGTCCAATAGTTTAAAAAGTATCGGATCCTGTCCTGTTTTGAACGACCCGTGACACTTTTGGTCTATTTTTAAGTTAGGCGTTAGTTTGACTAACTTTGACTGTTAAATGTGAGGGCAAAAGTGTCACTCTCTTTTCATTCCTTCTCTATTAATATTACATTCGCTTTTTCTAATTCATTATCTGTGTAAACACACACACTAGAAAAACACACATAACCATGGAATGTCCAACTTATCACTCAATAGCAGTGATTCGAACATCATGGACTGATTATAATCCAGGAAGGCGATTCTATTGTTTTTTGAGGCGGGTAAGGCATTAATTATGTCATCTTTTAAATATCACACTTTCCCTAATTTTCTAATTTTTTGATTAGGGCACAAGTTGGGGTATGTTGATTGGTATGACCTACCTATGTGTGCAAGATCTGTTCAAATTATTCCTGTGCTTTTACGAAACATGAATGGTTTACAAACTAGGATTGCAAGAAACCAAGGTGAATCAAGAAGATTGAAGATGATGTCAAGGTTTAGTTGGTTGGTTTTTGTGTTGTATTTTCTTCTTAAATGAAGTTGGTGAATGTTGGTTTGAATCGAATGTAATGTTAGTAGTTTTTGGGGAAGAATGTAATCTCATACATTTGGTGTAATGGATGTATGTTGTAGTTAATGCCACTTGAATAAATGCCTTTGTGTTTTCCTCTATATTTGTTGTAGTTGACTTTTTAACCTGTCAAATGTGTGTGTTTATAGTAGCAAAACCTAATCATACCAAACTGCAAATAACAAACACACAATCAAATTGCAGATAACAAACAAAAACACCATTATCCTAAAATACATACCATAATCATACAATACACCAGGAGTCTCAATAATACCAAAACACAAGACTTAACATGTCATGTTGGGATTCTAAATTTGATGAGACAAAATAAATAAAATAATAAAACAAAATGATCAAAATCGTCATTAAAGAATTCTTTAAGCTGGTGGAGAATTATGAAGATTTGGTCAAAGATGTTAAAGATAATGATTAGGAAACATATTATTGTGATTTAATGTGATTTAAATAGTTTCCTTATCTATTGATTAGCTTCCTTTGTAAGCCTTAATATCTCTCTATATAAAGGGTATTAGGTGTGTAGGTTTAAGATATCCAGAAAAGTGTGTGTACACAAAGTGTTAGAGATGTAGACGTCTATAGAGTTGGTGTAGCCTCAAGGTAATCAAGGTTTTCCTTGATCCCTGTTACAGTTCATTGATGTAACCGTATTATTCTGATCAAATAATATTAGGGCTATGGTGAATGTTTAGTAAAACCTTGTTACAATATCATTGTTCTTATGTTAATTCGCTATACATATTTTATGTTCATTGATGTTGTTAATCCTAGACTAAGCCTAGATCTTTAAACTCAACATGTGGTATCAGAGCCTCGTGGCTCTCGATCTAGGATCTACAAGGTTTTTGAAGAAACCCTAAAACCCTAATTTTCAAGAAATCAAGGTGGTTAAAAGTTTCATGGGGTTTTGATGAGTTATGTTGATATAATGATGCTTATGATCGTCCTCTCTATCCTGTTTGGTGTATGCGAATTACAATACTAGTAAGCGTTAATTATTTTTTTTGGGTTTGATTTGTAATTTTAGATGCAGATTTGTATTATTAAAACCGAGATCGAAGAAATCCTAATCCAAGAGTTTTTGGCTATATGATTTATTGTTTATTAATTCGTGGATTTCATACTCTCAAGAATTTGTTTTTCTTTGTGGTTAAAAGAATAAGATTTGAGAAGTTACGTGTAGAAGCACAAAAATACAAAGACTTTATTTGTTGATGGCGATAAACCCCTATTATGGTTCTTATTCACTCATGGGTGATAGGTGAAACTCGAGTAGTATGTTTTCTTGGTGTCGGATTACATGTCTATAGTGCTATGATTGTTTTGATGAAGTCACAAGGAAGATTTAGACTTATGGCGGTGGTTTTATGAAATACCAAGGAACATGGATTCGATTTGGGTTTTATGTATACTATATTGTTGAGCACAAGGAATGTTAATATTGTTCGGAACATTTTTAGTACTGCTTGATACATTAGTCTGCTCGTCTCTTTGGTACTAATACAAGAAGGTTAATGTTGTTCGAAATATCCTAAAGCGCTCAAAAAGTTGTTACTGTTTTGGGATTTGACGAAGTATAACAGTATTAGTTAATATTGTTCGGCCCTTGCCCCTTTTTTGTGTTGTTCCAAAAATTGTTAATGCTACCTGCTTTGATTGATCATGGTATTACTGTTGAGTGGTTGTTACTGTTCGCACAAGGAAGCAGTTTCAACTGACTATATTGTCGAGAAGAATGTTTACACTGCTTGATGTTGTCCGGGAAAAGCAGTTTCCACTGTAGTTATGCCGATAAAAGTAGTTTCTCCATGCTTAGTTTATGGACGATACGGACAGTACGCGATTTTTGGATGGTTTTTAGATTTCGGACAGAACTGAATTATTTCAGTTTATCTAATGTATGGTGTTTTGGAGATTATATGAAGAGGTGAGTACGAAGACAGTTGAATATTGTTTATTGATGTTGTTAGTTGGGTTTCACAGATGTGTGTCTTATCATATCTTAAAGTATGTTTTAAAGCATGACATTATAATTTTAAAGAGATAACTTGTTCGTGCTTAATGGTGTTGACGAAGACTTGACAAATCTAGCAAAGGTGTGTGATTTTTTTCATGGTGCTCAATGCTCACATTTGCTTTCACTTTAAGGAGTTTACGTTGTAGTGCTCAGTGTCTCATATAGTTGAGGGATTTGGTCAAGAGGATTGCGATTATTATATTTTGTCTTGGTGTGTGAGTTCGACGTCAGTGGATAGTGCAGACATAAGGACACAAAGTTTGGGAGATTCTACTTCTTTATTCAAATTTTCGTTTTTACTCGTTTTTCTTTCATCAGTGTTCCCTACATAAAAGCCTTACAGTAGTTCGAGATTCAGTGATGGTAAACATATAGTTTCAGGGGGGAAGCTTATATGATTAAATGTTTAACCATTACATGAACCATTTGAGGGGAAGTGTTTTACAATAAGTTGCTTATCTATCGGAAGACCCTATTGGGATGTATTACAAATAGGGGAAGAAGATTATAAATATATAATTTGCAGCTTATCATATATGGTGGCATGTACAAAAGGATATTTGATTATGGGGAAGCTTGGAAGTTTTGTTTATTCAGGGAGATGATTACATCTCAACTTCAGGGAAGCTTTGGCTTTATGATGAAGTTGTAACGATTGTTGTTTTGTCATCATCAAAAGTAGGGAAGATTGTTGGGTTTCTAAATTTTTGATAATGACAAAATAAATAAAAGAATGAAACAAAAGGATCAGATTCGTCATTAAAGAATTCTTCAGCTAGGTGGAGAATTATGAAGATTTGGTCAAAGATGTTAAAGATAATGATTAGGAAACATATTATTGTGATTTAATGTGATTTAAATAGTTTCCTTATCTATTGATTGGCTTCCTTTGTAAGCCTTAATATCCCTCTATATAAAGGGTATTAGGTGTGTAGGTTTAAGATATCCAGAAAAGTGTGTGTACACAAAGTGTTAGAGATGTAGACGTCTATAGAGTTGGTGTAGTCTCAAGGTAATCAAGGTTTTTCTTGATCCTTGTTACAGTTCATTGATGTAACCGTATTATTCTGATCAAATAATATTGGAGTTGTGGTGAATGTTTGGTAAAACCTTGTTACAATATCATTGTTCTTATGTTAATTCCGCTATACATATTTTATGTTCATTGATGTTGTTAATCCTAGACTAAGCCTAGATCTTTAAACTCAACATGTCATACCAATTGCCATTAGCAGTTTGCAGATACCAAATCCATAATAGTCTAGAGTACCAAAAGAAAACTCTTAAACAACATTATAAACAAATGTATTAAACACATAAGTTTTAAAATAACAAACATGACAGTGAGGTAGTAGCAAACATCACTCTCCAACTTTTCTTTTCCCTTTGCCACTTGGACCAGTAGATGCTATTGGTCTTGATTTGGTATTTTTTTGCAGGTGAAAGCATTCTTGCACTTGACTTTGAATACCTCACATTTGGTGCAGAAGGGGTGACATTAGCAGCTGGTACAGAAAGGGTGATATTTGATTGTGCAGATGAGGTGACATTAACAACTGGTGTAGAAGGGGTGACATTTGCTTATGATGGTATTTAACTAGACTGAGAACCTCCTTGACTAGGCATTAGTCTTGCAGTAGATTGAGAACCTCTTTCACCCTTACAAGATCTGCTATTGTGACCTTTCTCACCACATTTGATACAAGTGACAGTTTTATCAGTCCTACTTAACTTACCATCCTTCAACATTTCATCATACAACTCTCCAACACTCTTCATTCTCTTCTTTGAAGTCCTACCAATGGGTGTGTGATAGTCTGGTGGGGTTAGAATGATAGGGCTATCTGATGGAGGCTACAAGTTAAGACCATTACAAGGATTTATCTTAAACCTATACATTTCCTCCCATGTTGCTAGCAAATAACTTGGATGCACCCATGTTTCAGGTAGCCTAGGTTACAAATCATTTTCTGCCGTGTTCCAGATAAATGTTACTTTATGCTTGTATGAAATCCCTGTCAAATCCTACTTTCTACAAGAACAACTCCTTTCTTCCACATTGACCACACATTGTTCCTCATGTGAACCAATTGTTTAATACAAAATCACACCATTCCATGTTACTATGTATTGAGCAGCTTGTTTCTTAATGACATCAAACATCCTATTGACATTAGGGATAAGTGGACCATTACTCTCACTAATTACCTGTTGGACTATGACAATCCTTTTCATGAGGTACTCTCTTATAAACTCTAAGCATGTAATGATAGGCTTGTCCCTTCAATCCAATAACTGTCTGTTTAATACCTCACACATGTTGTTCAAAAGAACATCTCAATGTCTTGCTGCAATTACAAGTATGCAGTTATAAAACATGAAAGCATGTTGTTTGAATTAAACATGAAAGTAAACTTACCAGAAAAGTGGGACATTGCCTAATGTTGAGGTGAAATCAACTTTAACCAATCATAAACTTTCTTACTTGCTCCCTTAAGTTCTTTTATGTTTTTGTTAAATAATGATACAATGGTAGTAGTAGCAAACCTTCATAAGAGATCCTTAAATTTCTTTCCTTGCCATTGTAACTTCATGTTATCATAGATATGCTTCAAACAGTACCTATGTTCAACAATCTCTACCAATGCTGGTATAATCCCCTAAAAGCAATGTAATGAGTTAAGTACTTGTATATAACAAAAACAGTTTAGTACGTTTTATAGCGCAAAATAAAATAAGATTGTTTACCTTTTGCCTGTCTGTACAAAATGTAAAGTTTGAGTTCCTAAACAACTCCAAGTCATCTCCAAGGCAGTCAAGAAACCATAGCCATGATTGTTTATTTTCATACTCAACCACTGCATAAGCCAAAGGATATTTTCAATTATTTAGATCCACCCCTACTACTGTTAAGATTTGCATAGGAAATGGTCCAGACATAAAGCATCCATCACGTCCTAACATATCTCTTTGCCTAGCTTTGAATCCACTTTTTAAGGCAACCAAACAAACAAAGATTCTTCTGAACTTTCTTGTGTCACTATTAGGCTAAAAGTTTCTTTCAACATCAATCTTGACTGACATAGAAGTTTTTGGTATATAACTTACCATCTATAGGCTTGTGACATTTGGCTAACTTCTTCAAAGCTTTCCTCCTCTCAGCCTCATCCTCATCAGAATCAATTTCACTATCAAAGTCCTCAAAGTTACATTCTTCATATTTAACTTCTTCATTGGTTTCACTTCATGCACAAGCTTAGTAGGACCAATCCATTCTACACTAGGATAAGTGTGTTATCTAAACATTTCCATGTCAACATGAACATCATTAATTTGATCCCCTACATCACATTCAAAGTCACTATCTTCACTATCATCATGGTCCTCACTATTATCACTACATTCTATGCCTACATTATCATTCCCTAAACCAACATTCACATCCTCTACATTATCATTCCTTAAACCAACACATCATCTACATTATCATGGTTCGTGTCTTGGTAATAAAAAACAAAGGATCAAACTCATCTACATTATCTTCTTTAAACCAACATTCACATCATCAACATTGTTAGTCCCTATACTCTTATATTTATGTCTTCCTAAACCAGCATTACCACTCCCTAAATCATTACTTTTCTGTGTGCTTAAACCAACATTAGTGGTCCCTAAATCATCACTTTCCTATATACCTAAACCAACATTAGCAGTCCCTAAATCATGACTTTCCTCTATGCCTAAACTAACATTAGCATTTCCTAAATCATCACTTTCTTGTTTGCCTAAACCAATATTAGCATTCCCTATATCATTACTATCTTCTTCATCATATATATCTATAACAAAAGTATCAATAGGATGCTCAATAAATACCTTCATTAGTTTGAACTTATGCACATAACTGAGCATATCCAAAACATCAATATTTGCTCTTAATGGTTCTAGACATTTATCTAAATCAAAAGTAGATTTTTTGTAATGAAATTTCATTTGAAGATTTTTATAACCTAACTCCTTTATCATACGTGATACTTCAATCTCACAGAACCCATCTGCATCAACATCATCAAACCAATATGCATTCCCACCTTTGTATACACGCCTGAGAGCCCTAGTTCTTTTAGGACCTAGAACATAAGTGAATGCACCTCCATGGTTGTCTTTTAGGGAAAATAGGTTAGGATAATTTTAGTACACAACAATTTCAACAAATCAATCATTTAACATACATTCCTTTTAAATCAATACAAATACATTAACAAATAAGGAAAATGTTAATACAAATAAGCCGTAAAAACGTTTATTTATATTTTACGATCTTTTTATGTTTTGTCGATAACAATCATAAAATCATTGAAAGTAAAAAATAAAGTTTATATGTTTTAAACCAATAGTTTTATAACTTATCACATCCATCATACATCAAACATCATAAGACCAATTAAATTTAAAATTATGCCATAAACTATTTTAGTTGGCTACTCTCTCACAAGTAACTACATACTCCACTCTCACAAGTGACTACACATCTTACTTTAAACACATCACATGTACACCTTATTTTTTAACAAGTATAATAGTTAACTTACACATTTTATTTTAAGTAATCTAACAGAGTTAATTACACATTTAACAAGTAAGGATTACTTACAAATCTCATTTATGCAAGATAACTAAATAGTCTTGCACTTTGCATATTTTTAAAACACAAGTAACTTATACTACTTATATATTTTGTAAAGTATACAAAAATAACTAAAGAAAAATAAAACACAAAATGGTTTTTACCTCATGCATGACATCATTTATAATCTTGCCATATCTTAAAAAGATCTTACAAGATTACAAAAGAGTTTGTGAGATTTGATATCCAAAACCTGAATTTACATACTAGATAAGACGGATCCCTTGTCTAACACTAACCGGATCCCTTTTGGAAGGGATCCGTCAGATCCGGTGAACAGTGTCAAAATTTTACCTATAAATAGCAAACAATTTGTCATGTTTTAAGCATCCCTTTTCATACACATTCTCTCTAACATTCTCTAATCCTTGATCTCAGATCAAGCTTACTTTCATGTTTTATTTTTTGGTGATTATCTTATTAGGAGAAGATGTTACCAAGTTTGCATACAAGTCGATCAAGCCTAAAGTTTACTTGTTGCTAGTATCAATCATCACAGCAAGATCATCCTACCGATTCTTGTTCATCATCCATTCACTATAAACATAAAACTTACATTTGTAAAATGTAGATTGTATAGGGTTGGTTCTACTGGTGTTAGGACTCTTTAGCTTTGTACTGAATAAAGTGTAAGCTGATGAGGTGTCATTTTATACACTTTTTCGGGTCGTTTAACCCCCTAAATCGTGTGTTTATGCCCAAAATAGGTACTTAATCGTTTCTTTTCAGGTAATGGTTTGATTCCAGCAACTTAGAGGGTTTGGGTAGGTGTTTTTCCAGGGTTTGGGTAGTTGTTTTTTCCAACAACTTAGAGGGTCCAATTCAATCCATAAACATCTTGTAATGGTTTGATTATCACTTCTATCTTAAATCATGTCTTCAATTCCTTTTGTTGATTATGATTTCTATTCTCTATTAAGTATGCTTGGTTAATTTATCTAGTGTTTGCTTAGATGTTATAATCCCTGAGATTGATTGTGTATTTGTGTTAGTTGATGATTATTGATGTTTATTATGCATGTTTGATCGAAGATCCATACGCTTTCATACTATAATCGATTGATTGATTTGTAATAAACTAGTTTGCATGATTAGGCAACCTTAATGTGTAATTGGTTTATTCTTGGTCATTTAGCAACCTAAAGGCCTTTAAGAGACATGACTTAGCAACCTAAGCATGGACAAGTTAATTGGCGATTTGTGTGTAAGTGTTTGTTAGTTAGTAAAAAGAGCAACTTCTAGGCTAATTAGTGATACTTGGCAACCTAAGGTCATGTAGGTCGAATTATGTATGATAGTTGGAATCTTAATGCTTTATGCTTGTGTTCATGTCTGATTAAGCAACCTCATAGACATTGGCCATAGATGTAGAAGGGCGAGGGGATGTGAACGCTTAACCGAGCCATATTAGTCATAAACCCCCATCAATAATCCATCTAACTAGTTAAGCACAATACATATTTAAGATTAGGGAGAATTTCATCCAAGTAAATACGCTTCTTTGCATCATTGTTTTCTAGCTTATTTTATTTATAATTAGTATTAGTTATTAGCTTAATCAAAACCCCCCTTTAAAACCCGAGATTTACTTGCCTTCAATTAAACCAATAAAAGGCCAAAAAGAATCATCCATCAATCTTTAGATTTAGGCGACATACACTTCGAACCTACCTTACTATTCCCCTAGAGAACGATCAATCCCCCGGACTTACCGATACTACACTACAATGGTTAGGTTCACTGCCTAGGAGGATTGTAAAACTTTTATGGTTTTGCAAAAATCCGCTTCAAGTTTTTGGCACCGCTGCTGGGGAATAGTCTAGGTTTTGTAGTCTATTTAGCTTAGGTCTACTCACTAGATTCCTATCAAGTGAGGTTTTTTTTTCTTTTTAGTTAGCTTTCTTTTAATTTATCTCTTCTTTGTTACCTTTGTTCGTAAAAACCTCTCTAGTTTAATCTCTCACCATGACCCGTAATACCATCAAAAACCCAATTAAACCACTCGAGGAACCCGAAAGAGAAATGCATAAGAAAAGGAGAGTTGCTCGCCTTCTATAGCGACATGAATCCTAAGCTATTACCGGACACAATCTCTTCGATGAGGGACTCATTTTTTCTAAATTAAAAACCCAAATCAAATCCTTTGGCCAAGAGCCTTCGAGAGCATTCCTCCCCTAACGCATCCAGTTTTCTAAACCTAATCATTCTTCCTGAGGATCCAACAAATAAGGTTTTAGACGCACAAGATATCTTGTTGATCCAAGACACTTGCTCATTTTAGGGCTTATGCACTGAAAATCCCATCCATCATATAAAACACTTCTTGAGCATACTGGATCACATTCAAACCGATGGAGCCACCAGGGATGCTTCTAGACTACGTTTCTCTCATTTCACCTTAAAAGGTAAAGCTAAGGAATGGCTTGACAAGATGCCTCCCGAGACGATCACTAGTTGGGAGCAGATTGTCTCGAAGTTCTTAGGTAAATTCTTTCCACCAGAACGTACTGCACGCATCCGAGACAAGATCTTTCAGTTCCGTCAATCTGACAACGAATCCCTCAATGACGCCTGGAAACGCTTCCAGGATCTGCTCCATCAAGCCCCTCATCATGGGATTAAAAAGTGGCACTTAGTTCAACTATTCTACGATAATATGATCCCTAAGGACAAAGAGAAATTAAATCAGTTCACCCAATTCCGGTTCAGCTCCCTCAATGAATACGAAGGGTGGGATCGCATAGAAGAGCTCATTCAATATCAAGATGATTCATGGGATGAGTCGTTCATCTCTGAACCTACCTCTAATGATCGCCTTAATAGAGCCCATCAGCAGCTTTCTTTCCTTACATCATCTACTCCAGGAAAAACCTTAAAAAGCCCCTCCCTCATCTGTGACATTTGTGGTGGAGCACATGAGGCTGATGAATGTGACCAAGTCGAATCACGTAAGCAAGCATGTTTATATGGCGGGGACATTTACGATGACCCTTCGCTCTTAAAGTTCTATCAAAACAATGATATCCCTCCATGGGGAAATCTGATAAGAAAAAGGGAAGAAGAAGAAGAAGGAGGCCATGACTGGGTTGTTAGAAGTAAATTCGAGGATGAAATAGCTAATTTTATGATGGACAAGAAATATCATTTTAAAAGGCTTGGGGAAATGTTGCATCAACAACGAAACGACATACACGAGAAATTCTCCCAAATCCTCTCCACCCTCGATGACAAAACAACTAACAAGGAACCTACCCTCACAATTACAACTAGATCTGGAACCACCACTCGCGACCCTCTATACCCCAACCAACCAAACTCTACGCCCATAATGACCAATGAAACACCTGCTGAAGTAGAGGTACCTACTGAGAAGGAAAACCCAAACACTTCGAACCCAGAAACTCCTTTGTCATCTACCCCCCACCATCCTTCTAAATCATCCACGATCCTTTTCCATCTCGACTAAGGAAACATAAGAAGGGTGATGAGTGGGAGAAGTTCTTATCGATGTTTAAGCATATAAATATTAATCTTTCATTCCTGGAAGCTTTGAATCAAATGCTAAAAGGAGCTAAGGTTCTCAAAGATCTACTCTTTAACAAAGCAAAATTAGAGAATGCTGCCTCCTCTATTACCCTTAGTGAAGAATGCTCAGCCGCTATCCAAAAGAACTTACCCCAAAAGAAAGGAGATCCTGGAAATTTTACATTACCATGTCATATAGGAACTATGCCAGTAAAGAATGCCCTGACAGACTTAGGAGCAAGCATTAATCTCATGCCACACTCCCTTTTCTTGAAATTAGGCATTTCAGAACTGAAACCTACCAAGATGAGTATTCAGCTTGCTGATAGGTCAATTAAGTATCCGATAGGTGTATGTGAAAACCTATTAGGTAAGATCAACAAGTTCATTTTCCCAGTCGATTTCCTAATCCTAGAAATGGACGAGGATGCATCGGTCCCAATCATATTGGGACGTCCATTCCTTGCCACGGCCCGCGCAATCATCGATGTACACGATGGGAAGTTAAGCTTGAGGGTTGGTGAAGAAAGTGTCACCTTTAACATAGGAAAATCTATTAAATTTGCCTCATCTCAAGTTAATTGTCTATACTTCGCCGATCACACTGACGAGATGGTGCAAGAACAAATAGATGACACCTTAGACCCTGATCGTTATTGGATCGACACCGAAGAGGAGGACGAGGCTGAAGAGGTGCAAGCCATCTCTTTCTACCCAAGAAAGGAACCAATCGAGCCTTTAGAATGGAAAATTCCAGAAAATAGGTTGAAACCCTCGATAGATAAGCCACTAAAAGTGGAGTTAAAAGCACTACCCGATCATTTGGAATACGCCTTCCTTCAAGGAGATGACAAACTCCGGGTGGTTATCTCCTCTTCCCTATTCGCTCTGCAAAAAGGTAAACTCTTAAAGGTCTTAAGATCCCACAAAAAAGCCATCGCATAGGAAATCTCAGATATTAAAGGGATAGATCCTTCTTTTTGTACTCACAAAATACTTATGGAAGAAGTAAATACACCTTGTGTATAACCACAAAGAAGATTGAATCCAAACTTGTAGGAGGTTGTGAAGAAAGAAGTTATCAAACTTTTGGATGCTGGTATAATTTACCCTATATCTAATAGTCCATGGGTGAGTCCGATACAAGTGGTACCAAAGAAGGGTGGTATGACAGTAGTTAGGAACGAAAAGAATGAGCTCATCCCTCAACGCGCTGTCACAGGATGGAGAGTGTGCATTGATTATCAAAAACTAAATGACGCGACAAGAAAAGATCATTTTCCTCTTCCATTCATTAATCAAATGATCGAATGACTCGCCGGTCATAACTATTATTGCTTTCTAGATGGATTTTTGGGTTACTTTCAAATTCCAATTGCTCTGGAAGACCAGGAAAAAACAACATTTACATGTCCATATGGCATATTTTCGTATCGTAGAATGCCATTTGGATTATGTAATGCGCTTGCAACCTTTCAAAGATGCATGACGGCTATTTTCCATGAACTAATCGAAGACAGTATGGAAGTTTTCATGGATGATTTTTTTGTTTTTGGAAGTTCCTTTGACCATTGTTTGTCAAACCTTGATAAAATGCTCACTCGTTGCGAGGAAACTAACCTAGTTCTTAACTGGGAAAAGTGTCATTTCATGGTCAAGGAATGTATCGTCTTAGGGCATAAGATATCTCATGCTGGGATTGAAGTAGATAGGGCAAAAATTGAAGCTATATCAAAACTTCCTCACCCTACTAACGTCAAGTCAATTCTAATTTTCTTGGGTCATGCAGGGTTCTATCGTCGTTTCATAAAGGATTTTTCAAAAATTACACGACCTATGACCCAACTACTGATGAAGGATGCCAAGTTTGAATTTTCTAATGAATGTGTTGAGGCCTTCGAGACCCTGAAGAAGGAGCTAACTAAAGCTCCAATTATGGTCAAGCCGGATTGGTCTTTACCCTTTGAGTTGATGTGTGATGCCAGCGATTATGCTAGGTGCCGTATTGGGACAAAGGAGTGGAAAGTATTTTCAGCCAATTTACTATGCAAGCAAAACAATGACCGAGGCTCAAGAGAATTATACTACCACTGAGAGAGAACTCCTAGCTGTTGTTTTTGCTTTTGATAAATTTAGGCAATATCTCGTTCTTTCTAAAACAATCGTCTACATCGACCATTCTGCTCTTCGATATCTTTTTTCTAAACAATATGTAAAGCCTCTGTCTCATTCGTTGGGTACTTCTCTTACAAGAATTCGATATCAAGATCCGAGACAAGAAAGGTGCAAAAAATCTAGCTGCTGATCACCTTTCTCGTCTTGAAAATCATGAAAGTAAATAACTCGATGAGGCTGAAATTGATGATAGATTACGGGATGAGTCTATTATGAAAATGGATTTTGGTTTAGAAGAACCATGGTTTGCTGATTTCGCAAACTATCTCACGGTGAAAGAATTACCAAATTGTATGACCATCCAAGAAAAGAAGAAATTCTTTTCTAATTTGAAATATTACTTTTGGGATGATCCTCATCTCTTTAAGGTATGCGCAGATTAGATAATTCGTCGATGTGTGTTTGGGTAAGAAGCTAAACAAATCCTTCATCACTGTCACCACGGGCCTGCTGGTGGTCATCATGGAGCCAACGTAATGGCTAGAAAAGTGTTTGAATGTGGTTTCTATTGGCCCACGGTTTACAAAGATGTTCATGAATTTGTAAAGACGTGTGATGCATGTCAATGAGCTGGAAACATTTCTACCCGTAATGAAATGCCCCAAAACTCTATACAAGTGTGTGAAGTTTTTGACGTTTAGGGTATTGACTTCATGGGCCCTTTTTCAACCTCTTACGAGAATAAGTACATTTTAGTAGCAATCGACTATGTCTTCAAATGGACAGAAGCTTAAGCTCTACCCACTAATGACGCTAGAGTGGTTGTCAAATTCTTAAAAAGGCTTTTCTCTCGATTCGGTATCCCTGAGGCTCTAATAAGTGATATGGGAGGTCATTTCTGCAATCACCAATTAGAAAAGGCTTTACAACGTTATGGGGTGACATACAGGTTTTCAACTGTGTACCATCCGCAAACTAGTGGTCAAGTAGAGAATACAAATCGTGCCCTCAAACGGATTTTAGAGAAAATGGTTGGAAGCAACCTAAAAAATTGGTCGGAAAAACTAGATGATGCATTATGGGCATTTCGGAATGCTTTCAAAACGCCTATCGATTCCACACCATTTAGGATGGTTTATGGTAAGGCATGTCATCTACTCGTTGAAATCGAACACAAAGCATTTTGGGCATTGAAACTATGCAATATGGATCTTTCTAAAGCAGGTGTAGAGAGAAACAATCAACTTAATGAGTTGGAAGAGTTTAAGGCTTCAAGCCTATGATACTTCCAAGACGTATAAAGAGCGTACTAAGAAGTGGCATGATAATCGTCTAAAGGAGAAGAAAGAATTCCAAACGGGCGATCGTGTACTTCTCTTTAACTCAAGATTGAAACTCTTTCGGGAAAACTCAGGTCTAGATAGTCAGGTCCTTTTACGGTGAAACAAGCATATCCATATGGAACTATTGAATTATTTAACCATGATGGAACAAGCTTTAAGGTGAATGGTCATAGGGTGAAACATTATCATGAGGAACCATTAAACCAAAATGGCAAGGAAAGCCTCGCCCGGGTTAAAAGATATTTATCTGAAAAGGGTGAGTCTAGCTAAAAGACTCAATAATAAACAAAAGCGCTTATTGGGAGGCAACCCAATCCTTTATTTTATTGCATCTTAGGTGTGTCTTGTGTGTCTTGTGTGTTTGTTTCGAGTTATATGATTGTATTGTCAAATCTCAGGTTTTATGCAGTATTTGGTATAGGAAATAACTTAGAAGATTGCGTATAGGAAATTTTTCATCAAAAACAAAAAGTGAATTTTCACAGAGTGTGGAGACGGCGTCACAAATTGTATGAGATGCCGTCAGCTCGACCTCTGTGACGACGTCAGGATATCCCTGACGGCGTCATGGGGCAAGCTACTAGAAAATTCGAAAATTTTAAGTATTTTTGAAAATATAACTTGTGTAACATCTAAAATAAGTAATTCTTTTGTAAATCTAAAAAAACCTATGATTTTGACATTACTCTCATCCTATCTTTATTGCTTTCATGGAGTCTAAACTTAGTTAATGAGGTTGTATTTATCATTTACCCGTGGATTTTAAGCTTGGTGTAGTTGTTTTTGTTAGCCTTAATTATATTAAGTCAAACAAGAATGTTATCGGTCTTATAAAGTCAAACTAGGTCTTGTATTGTAATAGGCTAGTCGGATTCAACGGGCTTGGATTGTAATCTAATATTGTCTGTGTTTCGGGCTCAAAGCCCAAGTTTAGCCAAGCCCGACCCAAGTAGAAAAGCCCACATGCCACTTATGGCTCAAGGGTATAAAAGAAACCCTCTCCACACATGGAGAGGGTGTTGGTTGCATTTTCTCACACTTGTAACTCACCTTTCTCTCTCATTATCTAACATTCCTAGTTTTCCTTCCTTTTTTTCTTTCTTATGTTGCCGGCTCAAATAGAGCTTATTTAGGGCTTATTCGGGTTTGATTATTAGTTGTGAAAGGATTTTATATGACCAACATGTGGTATCACTCGCCAAGGGGTGTTTAGTGTTTGATTCTTGTGGTTTAATTAGTTATTTCGTGGCTTATTGGTGTTTAAAAGCTCAGAGCACAAGAGCTTGTGGTTTTTTTTAGATTGTTAAGCCTCTTATCTCCTTACTCTACTTGCTATTAAGCTTCTTAAGTAGCCATAGATTTTTCTTTAAGCTTATTACTTTCGGCTTGTTCTTTTTCTTTTATTCATCATAGTCGTGGTTTGTTTTTTTCTTTCTTTCTTTCATTTGATTTAGACAAGTCACAAGAGTCACGTTTTCTTTTTAGTTTGGTCTTCAAACTCGTTTATTAGCTTTTTCATAATTTTTGTGCTTATTTTTGAGCTTATACCGAGCTTATTTCTTAGATTATTTCAAGCTTATTTCGTGGCTTATTTGTGGGTTTTCTTATCCTCTTGTGGTCCCAACCGGTTCTAAACAAGAGACCAAGATCCACATTTTGTGCTTCACAACACAAGGACAAATTGTTTGTTAGTAAAAGTGGTCCTCACTCGATAGAGACACCGAGCGGAATATGTCACAAGTCAAGCGGAACATGTACGTTTGATATTTAAGCGAAATGTGCAGGTGTAATTTCAAGCGGAATATGTACGTTTGATATCCAAGCGAAACATGCAGGTTTAATTTGAAGCGAAATATGTTAAAAATGAGAAGCGAAATATGTTGAATGTTAAGCGAAATATGCAAGTTAAAGACAAGCGAAATATGTTAAACAATCGAAGCGAAACATGTTAAACTGTCAAGCGAAATATGTTAATTGCTAAGCGAAATATGCAAGTTTAACTGCCAAGCGAAATATGCATTTTCAAGTCAAGCGAAATATGCAGGATTTTGTTCAAGCGAAATATGTATAGAAACTGAAGCGAAACATGCAATTTTCATTTTTCAAGCGAAACATGCAATTCTTAACCAAGCGAAATATGAAATCCCTCAAGCGAAATATGTCAATTTTAATTTCACGGTTTTTCTATTGATTTTGTAAAATCCCGACAAGTAAACTTTTTCCTTCTCGGTTTTAATCATAGAGTTGTAAAATCCCGTGGAGTTAATTGCATTCTCTCTCACCACAATACAATCAACACTTCATAACACTTAAGATCCGATATCCATTCACAACTTCATCAAAATGTCAAATTCAAATATCAATTTGCAAACTTAATCCTCGAATGCTCTTCATAATGCTATCAAGGAAGCGGGTAGCAAAGATCGTCCACCAATGTTAGCACCGGGTAATTACGTTCAGTGGAAATCTAGAATCAAGAGATACATTGACACCAAACCTAACAGTGAACTCATCCACTATTGTCTCCAAAATCCACCATACACGTATCAATGGGCTGAAAAGACAGTTCCCGTTGCTGAAGGTAGTTCTGAAACAACTACAGAAAGGTATATGGAGAACTATAAGAATGTTTCACAAGACATACGCGATCAACTGAATGTCGAAGCTGAAGCCGTTCAGGTCATTCTCACAGGGATAGATAATGATATCTACTCCACACTTGATGCTTGTCCGAATGCATGTGAAATGTGGAAAGCCATTGAAAGGTTGAAACAAGGTGAATCAATCAATGTTCAAGATCTTGAAACCAATTTATATTGAGAGTTTGGAAAATTCACATCACGAGATGGTGAATCACTTGAATCGTATTACTCGCGGTTCTACAAGATGATGAATGAGTTTGTCAGAAATCAGTGTCATGTTACAAATCATCAAGTGAATGTCTAGTTCTTACTTCAACTACAACCAGAATGGAAAAGGTTTGTGACACTTGTTAAGCAGAGTCAAGAGCTGAATACTGTCTCCTATCACAAACTTTATGACATCCTGAAGCAACACCAGAATGAAGTCAATGAGATAAGAGCTGAAAGACTAGCACGTACTGCTAATCCACTTGCACTTGTTGCTCAACAACAACCAGTTTACCATCATCAAAACAATCCTACTCAAAACACTCAATATTCCTCCACCAGATCACAACAATCTACCAGAAATAGAGGAAAATCAATTGTTACCTCTTCCGCTCCTACTTATGATCCAAAACCTGCTACGGTTACTGAAGATGAGGAAATGTCAAAGGAAAAGGAGATTGACAAACTCATGGCTTTAATTTCTCTCTCGTATAAGAAAATCTACAAACCTACCAACAACAACCTTTGAAATTCATCAAACACCAGTAGAGCTAATCAAGATATTTCTCCAAGAATTAACAGAGGCACTAGGTATGATAATCAGAAGGCAATTAATGTTGTTGGGGCTAGGGAAAATGTAGGTACTCTGGTTGTGCAGAAGTCTAGGATTCAGTGTTATAACTACAAGGAATATGGGCATGTATCTAGGGAATGTCAGAAACCGAAACGAGTAAAGGATGCAGCTTATCACAAGGAAAAGATGTTATTGTGTAAACAAGAGGATGTTGGGGTTCAATTGAATGCAGAACAAGCTGATTGGAAAGATGATACTGATGATGAGTCTGATGATCAGGAATTGGAAGCACATTATATATACATGGCACAGATTCAAGAGGTTACTCCAGATCCAGTTGACAATTCTGGACCAATCTTTGATGATGAGCCAATGCATAAGGTACAAAACAATAATGACAACTATAATGTGTTTGCCATGGAAAATGAACATCCTGAGCAACCTGAATCTAGTAATGACATATATCTGGCAGAACATGGTGACACCAATATCACTATTGATTCATTGGATATATGTTATGATAGAACTCAGGATGACCAGGATGAAACTGATGATCTTGATCAAGAACGTGATTTGCTTGCTTCTTTAATTCAGAAACTAAAATGTGAAATTGATGACAGCAAAAACCGAAATAAATTTTTGGAATCATCAAACAAGGAGTTAGTTGATAAATTGAAAGGTGAAATTGAGGATTTCAAAACTAAGAATAAAAGTTTAGAATCATCAAATAACCATTTCAAAGAAGCAAACAATGAACTGTCCAAGACTAATCAGTTGATGTTTAAAGACCTTAAGAAGTTCCAAGCGGAACTTGATAAGTATAATGATGTGAATTATGCGTCAAAGGTGGAAATTGATTGTGCAAAAGCTAAAGGGGATTTAATGTCATACAAAATCGATTTTGAAAAATCATCTAATGCATATACTCAAAAAATAAATGATTTAAATCAAACGATTTCGGATATGAAAAAGGAGCTTTGTGCACATCAAGAAACCATCTCCATAATGTCACAAGCAAAAGAGGCTCAGATTAAGCTTTACAAAACTCGTGAAGACAAGGAACTTGATAAAGTCATTGCTTTAGAAAACAAAGTCAAGGTTTTGAATGATATTGTATATAAAACCGGCCAATCTGTTCAAACAATGAATATGCTTAATCGTAATTGTAAAACGAGTTTTGCAAAACCTGAGTTCCTCAAGAAAGCTCAAAGAGCGAATCCTCGTCTGTATGATATAGGTTGCTATAATGATAATCTTGCGTTAATGTTAGCCCCTGATTCTGACGAAACGATTCGTCTTGAAAAAGAACGTCGATCAAAATTAAGCGATTTAATCAGACCGTTTGATTATGATCAGTTGAATAATCTTTATGATTTGTTCGTTCCACAACGGGAAAAGTCGGCTGAACAACACTATTTTCCAAAAACGTCAAAGATGAGTCATACATCTTCTAATAAGGAATTTTCCAAAGAGTCTTTTCGTAAACAAACAACTTTGTTAGAAAAACGAATGGATGAATCCATTCCTTGGGATCAAAAGTGTAAAAGCTCTAAAGAACTTTTCAAGATTAAAAAGAGTGTTGACACGATTTTTGACGGAGTGGAACGTTGCAAACAAACAATTGCCAAAAGAACATATTTTGGTAACATCGATCCTTTCATTCAAAACACAATAGAAGGAAATTTTGGCCCCCAAATTAGCAAACTCAATGCGGACTTAGAACAATTTCACTTGTGTTTGAAAGAGGAAATGGTTGCTGATTTGAGATACTTTAATTCTCTTGAACATGAAGTAGACACTCTCAAATCTCAACTGGAAACTCAAAAAACACAGTTTTTGAATGAAATCGACCGACTTTCAAGGGAATATTACTATGCTGATCACATGAATGCAATACTTGGTGTGTACACTGATCTGGATGAATTTACTAATTTGCAATGTGATTACGTAGAAACCTGGGAAAAATGTGAACATCTTGAAAAAGAGCTTTCAAAAAGTAGAACAATGTCAAAGAGTTTTGAAGCACTTCAGAAACATGCGATTAATCTTGAACTTGATTTACAACAGTGTAAAGAAAAGATAAAAAATGACAAATCTTTCAAAGAAAATCAGTCAAACGTATTTCTGAAAGAACGTGAACAGTATTTTGAAATTCAAGACTTGAAAGCTCAATTACAAGACAAAGGAATTGCAATAAGTGAGTTGAAGAAACTCATAGAAAAGATGAAAGGAAAATCTATGGAAACTAAGTTTGAAAAATCATCGGTTATTCGACAACCGAATGCTTTTAAAAGTCAAAGACAATCAATTTTAGGTAAACCAGCTATTTTTTTAGATTCTCTTGCAAAGAAAGATTTTTCAAAGTCAAAGCCAGTTACCATACAAAATGTGTCCCATGATTTTTCAAAACCAGTCACTGCACATATTTTGCCTCAGAATGTGTTGCCAATTGTCAAGAACACAAATGTGATTGCACCAGGAATGTATAAAGTGCCCACAAAGCCTAATCAAACTAGAACACAACGGTTGCCTCAAGACATTAGGAAAACTAACCAGCGCGTGTCTTTCTCTACAGGAGTAATTCCCACTACTAGTGTTAGCAGACCACAGCTTAAGAGCAATCAACTGGGAGATAGAGTCATGTCTAACAATAGTCAAGGGAAGAAGCAAGAAGTAGAAGACCACCGTAGGAATTTTAAGTTTTCTAATAATAAAACATCTGTAACTGCGTGTAATGACAGTTTGAATGCTAAGACCTCGAATGTCAACTTTGTCTGTGTTACTTGTGGAAAATGTGTGCTGAATGACAATCATGATTTGTGTGTTCTACATTATATCAATGGCGTGAATTCTAGGACTAGACAACCAATGGTTGTGCCTATTAGTACTAGAGAACCCAAGCATAATGTGAACCAATCTGTTGCAACATCCAGTAAGAAAACCGTTGCAACAGACTCCACTGTCAAGAAATCTAGAAACATAACTAGGAAGTTCTATGAGAAAGTTAGTAAGACATGCAGTTGGTGGTATCCTAAGTATACACCACCCGGATACAATTGGAAACCTAAGTCTCAAATAGGAAATGTTAACCCAAACATTAGTATGCCTCTAGGAAATGCATCTAGAACTGCTAATTTTTTGGAACATAAGACTCCTAGGTGTTCCATTGTGTCCAATACTCTATTGTCTTCTAATTATTTTGTAGCTCGTCGAGATAATTCTATTCATCGTCGACTCTGGGTGCTCAAAGCACATGACCGAAAATCTCAAACTTCTAACTAATTTTGTGGAGAAATTTCTGGGAACAGTGAAATTTGGAAATGATCAAATTGCACCAATTCTTGGTTATGGAGATCTGGTTCAAGGAACTATTACTATCAAACGGGTTTATTACGTCGAAGGGCTTAATCACAATTTATTCTCTGTTTGTCAATTATGTGATGCGGATTTGGAAGTTGTTTTCGGATGTCTACATGTTATATCCATGATTTGAAGGGAAATGATCTTCTCATAAGTTCTCGTGGCACAGATTTCTATTCCATTACTCTGCAAGACTCAACAACTCCCAATCCAATTTGCTTAATGGCTAAAGCAACATCGTCTCAAGCATGGTTATGTCATCGTCGTCTATCTCATTTAAACTTTGACACCATCAACTTGTTTTTGAAGAATAATATTGTGAATGGCCTTCCAAAATTAAAATTCGTCAAAGATCATCTGTGTTCTTCTTGTGAGTTGGGGAAAGCAAAAAAGAAAGTCTTTCACACTAAGACTACCCTGGGCTTAAAAAGACGGTTACAACTTCTATACATGAACTTATGTGGTCTAATGCGGGTAGAAAGCATTAATGGAAAGAAATATGTTCTCGTAATTGTTGATGACTACTCCCGATATACCTGGACTCACTTCTTGAGGTCCAAAGACGAAACACCTGGAGTTCTCATTGATTTCCTCACACTTGTCCAAAGAGGACTTCATGCTCAAGTTACAACAGTTCGAACTGACAAAGGCACGAAATTTCTTAATAAAACTCTTCATGCATACTTTGCAAAAGAGGGAATAAGACACGAAACGTCAACTGCTCGAACACCTGAACAAAACGGCGTTGTCGAAAGACGGAACCGTACTCTTGTTGAGGCTGCTCGAACAATGCTAAGCGCCGCTAAAGTTCCTTTGTTCTTCTGGGCTGAATCAATTGCAATAACATGTTTTACTCAAAACCGTTCACATGTAATTCCTCAACATGAGAAAACACCTTACCATATCATCAATGCCCGAAAACCGTCAGTTAAGTTCTTTCACATCTTTGGTTCTCTTTGCTATATCGTCAGAGATGGTGAAAATCTTGATAAAATAAAGGAAAAAGGTGATGCATGTATCTTTGTTGGGTACTCTACTCAGTTAAAGGCTTACAGGGTATTTAACAAGAGAACAAGAATAATAGTTGAAACAATTCATGTTAACTTTGACGAATTGCCTTATATGGCGTCAGATCAAGTCAGTTTTGACCCCGGTCCACAATGTTCGACAACGGTACTTGAACAAGACAGTTTAAGTCCCGGTCCACAAAGTCAAGAAAATGTTCCTCAAGTAGCTGAGACAGTAACAACGTCAAATGAGCTGGAATTGCTATATAGTCCGATGTTCAGTGAATTACTCAATGGAACTTCTCCTGTTGTGTCAAAGTCTTCCGCTGTACATGCTGCTGATAATCCCGATAAACGTCAACAACATAACACAACTCACACTTCTACAACAACCGATGTTGTAGATCCACCTCCATTGAACATTCAATCAACACATCAAACTCCAACTCATGTACCAACTGTTACTACACCTGAGAACATTATTCAAGCAGAAACCAATACCGAAAATGCACAATTTAACGAAGATGAATTTATCAACATCTTTAGTACACCGGTACAAGAACAAGAGGAGACGTCGTCTCGTCATGTTGATTCGTCAAACATGCATACTTTCTATCAACACCATCCTTCTGGACAACGTTGGACAAAAGACCATCCATTAGAACAAGTCATTGGAAATCCTTCTCAATCAATTAGAACAAGACGTCAGCTAGAAACAGATGACGAGATGTGTATGTTCGCACTCACCGTGAGTCGAACCGAACCAAAGAACATCAAAAAAGCCATGGCTGATCTGAATGGATTGAATCAATGCCGGAAGAACTTCATCAGTTTGATTGATTAGATGTATGGGAATTAGTCGACAGGCCACTTTGCAAAAATGTCATTAACTTAAAGTGGCTCTGGAAAAACAAACGTGATGAGGAAAATATTGTTATTCGTAATAAATCTCGTCTTGTAGCTAAGGGATATGCTCAAAAGGAAGGAATTGATTTCGAAGATTCATTTGCACCAGTTGCTCGGTTAGAGGCCGTCCGGTTGTTCATTGCGTACGCTGCACACAAATCCTTTACCGTATACCAGATGGACGTCAAAACAACATTTCTTTATGGGCCTCTAAAGGAAGAAGTGTACGTAAACCAACCAGATGGATTTGTTGACCCATATCATCTTGACAAAGTTTACCGTCTCAAGAGAGCATTATACGGTCTCAAACAAGCACCAAGAGCGTGGTATGATGAACTCTCTAATTTCCTGGTATCCAAAGGATTCTCAAAAGGTTCTATTGATCTAACTTTGTTCATAACTAAACATGGGGAAGACATATTACTTGTGCAAATTTACGTTGATGACATAATTTTTGGTTCTACGAACCCAAAACTTTCAAAACGTTTTGGAAAACTAATGCAGAACAAGTTTGACATGTCTATGATGGGGGAGTTGAAATTCTTTTTAGGAATTCAGATCCACCAATCCCCTCGTGGTATCTTTATAAACCAAGCTAAGTATTCTCAAGAGATATTTAAAAAGCATGGTATGACCTCATGTGATAGCATTGGTACACCAATGGCTACAAAACACCTTGATGCTGACTTGAGTAGTAATCCGGTCGACCAAACAAAATATCGTAGTATGGTCGAAGCACTCATGTACCTAACAACAAATAGACCAGATATTGTACATGCAACATGTTATTGTGCTCTTTATCAAGCGAAACCGAATGAGAAACATCTCATCGCGGTTAAGCGGATCTTTCAGTACCTTAAAGACTCCATTAACATGGGTCTTTGGTATCCGAAGGACACCGATTTTGAACTAACTGCTTTTTCAGATTCAGATCACGCGGGTTGTCTCGATTCACGTAAGAGTACATCTGGTGCATACAATTTCTAGGTGGTGATAAGTTAGTCAGCTGGTCATCCAAAAAGCAGAACTGCATCTCAATGTCTTCAGCAGAAGCCGAGTATGTGTCTTTATCTGCGTGTTGCGCACAAGTTCTATGGTTGAGAACTCAGCTCACAGATTATGGCTTCCACTTTGATAAAATACCTATGTATTGTGACTCAAAGGCAGCCATAGCCATCTCGTGCAATCCAGTCCAACATTCCCGTACCAAGCACATCGATGTCAGATATCACTTCATAAAGGAACAAGTTGAAAAAGGGTATCGTTGAATTATTCTTTGTCGCAACTGAATACCAGTTAGCTGACTTGTTTACTAAAGCTTTATCGGAAGATAGGTTTAAGTATCTTGTTAGACGACTCGGTATGAGATGTTTGACTCCAGATGAACTGGAGGTTCTGGCAATTGAATTTGCTTTATCAATCAAACATCAATTTGTAGATATTTTTATTCTCTTTTTTATTTTTTATTTTAGATTTATAAAAAATTTGAAAAAGAAAATACAAAAATATAAAACCAACAAAAAGAAAATAGAAAAATATAAAACCAAAGAAAGAAGCCCTCCAAACAACTTAGGCAGAAACCGGTCAACATACATAACTATCAAAATCACAATGAATGATTGTTGATATGAACAAAGTCTGTCATGGACCCGGATACAATGCACAACCCTTCCCAGCCATTCGGGTTTCTCTTAAAAGAAACTTTTCTCATTTTTCACGGAGATACACACGTTATCTATTGACATCTCACTCCAAGATTGTTAATATTGAATAGGTGGGCAGTCAGCTCCAGCCTCCGAGTACTAAAACCAAAGTGCACAAAATCGAGTCTAGAGCCAAGAAGAGATCAAATTATAAATCTCAATAGGACACAATGTCAAAAATACACTTGTTGAACACCATAAAGTTAAAAACACAAGTTTGTAACAAAGAGTCATAACGCATTATCCTTTGATCTTGCCAGAACATCCGAGTGATACTTAATGTATTTACACCGTGAAGATAGAATAATCCTGCTTGATCCTACATCCAACAAGCTCTGGGTAGGTGACCTTGCGAAATTCTATATGAAATCGCGCCTTGTGTAACGGATATCAATTTTGGTCCCGTAAATAATTAAACGACTTTACTCCAGAAAATAGTACTAACTGATTCACTCTTACTAGTTTGTCAGCTTTGGAGACGTTACCGGTAATGAGAACTACAACATGGTACATCTAATACATCTGTGTTAGAAGATCCTACGCTTTGAGCTGGAAACCCTGTCAAGGAGATTTCTGTTTGAATCTACCTGATCACAGGTAAGAGTATTTATACTATAATATGTCCAAAACCGGAGGTTAAATCAACCGAACTCAAAATGAATGACAAATCCATATTCATCTTTTATTGCAAACTCCCCCTTATTTTTCAGGTTTAGACGACAGTGTTGTTGCCTTATTCCAGCGAAGTCGGATTCATAAACTACATGCTTATACTCATACTTTCAAAGTCAATCATTTAATATCAAGACCGTTGATTCTAAACTTCCCCACCATCAAAGAGCCTCATAGTCAAATAAAGAATCATCAATTGGGGAAGATTGTTAGACTAATAATCATATATGTCAAACAAGAATGTAACAAGTATGAGCATGTTGGTCAAGAGCACAAGTTGATCAAGGAAGTCAAATAAAGATAATTCAAGTCAAGGAGATGATGTAAGATAATGATCTCAAGAACTCTAAGTCAAAAGATAAAGGCTCAAGATCAAGATCACAAAGCATGAATGATCAAAGCCATTATAAACAAGACAAGACCAAAAACAAGGCAAAGCATAAACGTCAAAAGTCATATCTTTAACGTCAGGGGAGACAATGATAAATCAAAGCAAACTCCTACAAGAATGTCATCGGTGGTACGGAGGAGTTTGAAGAAAGAGACCTTAACATTGGGGGAGATTGTTAGCCTTAATTATATTAAGTCAAACAAGAATGTTATCGGTCTTATAAAGTTAAACTAGGTCTTGTATTGTAATAGGCTAGTCGGATTTAACGGGATTGGATTGTAATCTAATATTGTTCGTGTTTCGGGCCCAAAGCCCAAGTTTAGCCAAGCCCGGCCCAAGTTACAAAGCCCATTCGCCTACTAGAAGGCTTGGGTATAAAAGAAACCCTCTCCACACATGGAGAGGGTGTTGGTTACATTTTCACACACTTGTAATCCACCAATTTCTCTCTCTAATCTAAGTTTCTAGTTCTTTTCTCTCTCTACCTTTCTTTTCTTATTAAGTCAAACAAGAATGTTATCGGTCTTATAAAGTCAAACTAGGTCTTGTATTGTAATAGGCTAGTCGAGTTCAACGGGCTTGGATTGTAATCTAATATTGTCCGTGTTTCGGGCTCAAAGCCCAAGTTATGCCAAGCCCGGCCCAAGTTACAAGCCCACACGCCTACTAGAAAGGCTTGGGTATAAAAGAAACCCTCTCCACACATGGAGAAGGTGTTGGTTATATTTTCACACACTTGTAGCTCATCACTTTCTCTCTCTAATCTAAGTTTCTAGTTCTTTTCTCTCTTTTTTTTTCTTTCTTCTTTGCCGGCTCAAATCGAGCTTATTAGAGCTTATTCGAGTTTTGCTTATTAGTTGTGAAGGATTTATTAGACCAACATGTGGTATCACTCGCCAAGGGGTGTTTAGTGTTTGATTTTTGTGGGTTACATAAGCAAACCATCACTTATTTCTATTAATAAGCTCACGGTTCAAAAGCTTATTAGGTTATTTGGTGATTTTTTTTCTTCTTTCTTTCTTTGGTCTCATTTAAATCGTCGCTTATTTAGAAACATAAGCTAACAGTTTACCGTTTCTTTTTAGGTTATATGCTTTTTAAGCTTATTCGACTTACTTTCCTCTTATTCTTCTAGACATGGTGTATTCTTGTTTGATTTGGGAGTTACACAAGAGTCACGTCATTCTTTTTGTATGTTCTTCAAACTAGCTTCTTAGTTTTCATAATTTTTGTGCTTATTTCGAGCTCTTTCCTAGCTTATTTCGAGCTTAATATCAAGTTTTTTGGTTGCTTATTTTCAAAGCTTATTTGATCTTTTGTCTTATCCTTTTGTGGTCCCAAACCGGTTAAGACAAGGGAACAAAGATCCACCTTTCTTGCTTCACAAAAAATAGGATAACTTGTTTGTTTGTGTTTGTGGTCCTCACTTGACAAAGACACTGAGCGGAATATGTCATAGGTTAAGAGAAATATGCAGGTGTAAACTTTAAGCGAAATATGTACGTTTAATAGTGAAGCGAAATATGCAGGTGAAATTTAGAGCGGAATATGTACGTTTGATAGTGAAGCGAAACATGCAGGTTTAAATTTGAAGCGAAATATGTTAACAAAAGACAAGCGAAATATGAACGTTAATTGTCAAGCGAAATATGTTTAAGTAGAAGCGAAACATGTTAAACTGTCAAGCGAAATATGTCAACTGCCAAGCGAAATATGAAAGATTAATTTGAAGCGAAATATGTTAATGGACAAGCGAAATATGACAGTTACTGGCCAAGCGAAATATGTTTAGAAGTTGAAGCGAAACATGCAAATTTGATTTTTCAAGCGAAACAAGTATTGAATCTTCAAGCGAAACATGCAACGTTTAACCAAGCGAAATATGCAATCCTCAAGCGAAACATGTCAATTTTAATTTCACGGTTTTTCTATTGATTTTGTAAAATCCCGACAAGTAAACTTTTTCCTTCTCGGTTTTAATCATAGAGTTGTAAAATCCCGTGGAGTTAATTGCATTCTCTCTCACCATAATACAATCAACACTTCATAACACTTAAGATCCGATATCCATTCACAACTTCATCAAAATGTCAAATTCAAATACCAATTTGCAAACTCAATCATCGAATGCTCTTCATAATGCTATCATGGAAGCGGGTAGCAGGAGTAATTCCCACTACTAGTGTTAGCAGACAACAGCTTAAGAGCAATCAACTAGGAGATAGAGTCATGTCTAACAATAGTCAAAGGAAGAAGCAAGAAGTAGAAGACCACCGTAGGAATTTTAAGTTTTCTAATAATAAAACGTTTGTAATTGCATTAATACAGTTTGAATGCTAAACTCGAATGTCCAACTTTGTCTGTGTTACTTGTGACAATGTATGCTGAATGACAATCAAAGATTGTGATGTTCTACAAGTATATCAATGGCGTGAATTCTAGGACTAGACAACCAATGGCTGTGCCTATTGGTACTAGAGAACCCAAGCATAATGTGAACCAATATGTTGCAACATCCAGTAAGAAAATCGTTGCAACAGACTCCACTGTCAAGAAATCTAGAAACATAACTCGGAAGTTATATGAGCAAGTTAGTAAGAACATCCCGTTGGTGAAATCCTAAGGATACACCACCCGGATAACAATTGAAACCTAAGTCTCCAAATAGGAAAATGTTAAACCAAATGTTAGTATGACTCTAGGAAATGCATCTAGAACTGCTAATATTTTGGAACATAAGACTCCTAGGTGTTCCACTCTGTCTAATACTCCATTGTCTTCTAATTCTTTTGTAGCTCGTCGAGATAATTCTATTCATCGTCGACTCTGGGTTCTCAAAGCACATGACCGGAAATCTTAAACTTCTAACTAATTTTGTGGAGAAATTTCTGGGAACGGTAAGTTGGAAATGACAAATTGCAAACCTTTTCTTGTTATGAGATCTGTTCAAGGAACGATTACTACAAACGGGTTTTATTACGTTGGAAGGGCTTAATCATAATTATTTCTCACGTTGGTCAATTCTATATGGCGGTATTTGGAAGTTGCTTTTTCGGAAGTCACATGTTATATCCTTTGTTTTGAAGGGAAATGATCTCTCACAGGTTCTTGAACACATATTTGTATTCCATTACTCAAGCAAGACTCCAACACTCCAATCCAATTTTCTTAATGGCTAAAGCAACATCGTCTCAAGCATGGTTATGGCATCGTCGTCTATCTCATCTAAACTTCGACAGCCATAACTTGCTTAGAAGAATAATATTGTGAATGGCCTTCCAAAGCTGAAATTCATCAAAGATCACTGTGTCTTCTAATGAGTGGGAAAGCAAAAAGAAAGTCTTTTTCACGCTAGACTACCCCGAAGCTCAAAGAGACGGGTATTACAACTTCTACACATGGACCTTATGTGTTCACAATGCGGGTAGAAAGCATTAATGGAAAGAAATATGTTCTCGTAATTGTTGATGACTACTCCTGATATACTTGGATTTACTTCTTGAGGTCCAAAGACGAAACACCTGGAGTTCTCATTGATTTCCTTACACTTGTCCAAAGAGGACTTCATGCTCAAGTTACAACAGTTTGAACTAACAAAGGCATGAAATTTCTTAATAAAACTCTTCAAGCATACTTTGCAAAAGAGGGAATAAGACACAAAACATCAACTGCTCGAACACCTGAACAAAACGGCGTTGTCGAAAGACGGAACCGTACTCTTGTTGAGGCTGCTCGAACAATGCTAAGCGCCGCTAAAGTTCCTTTGTTCTTCTGGGCTGAAGCAATTGCAACAGCATGTTTTACTCAAAACCGTTCACTTGTAATTCCTCGACATGAGAAAACACCTTACCATATCATCAATGCCCAGAAACCGCCAGTTAAGTTTTTTCACATCTTGGTTCTCTTTGCTTACAATCGTTAGAAGATGGTGAAAATCGTGATAAAATGAAGGAAAAAGGTGATGCATGTATTTTTGTTGGGTATTCTACTCAGTCAAAGGCTTACAGGGTATTTAACAAGAGAACAAGAATAATAGTTGAAACAATTCATGTTAACTTTGACGAATTGCCTCAGATGGCGTCAGATCACGTCAGTTCTGACCCCGGTCCACAATGTTCGACAACGGTACTTGAACAAGACAGTTTAAGTCCCGATCCACAAATTCTAGGAAATGTTCCTCAAGTTACTGAGACAGTAATAACGTCAAATGAGCTGAATTTGGCTAATATAGTCTGATGTTCAGTAAATTACTCAATGGAACTTCTCCTGTTGTGTCAAAGTCTTCCGCTGTACATGCTGCTGATAATCCCGATAAACGTCAACAACATAACACAACTCACACTTCTACAACAACCAATGTTGCAGATCCACCTCCATTGAACATTCATTCAACACATCAAACTCCAACTCAAGTACCAACTGTCACTGCACATGAGAACTATCAAGCAGAAACCAATACAGAAAATGCACATTTGAAAAGAAGGAATTATCAATATCTTTAGTTACACCGTACAAGAACAAGGGGAGACATCGTCTCATCATGTTGATTCGTCAAACATGTATACTTTCTATCAACACCATCCTTCTACACAACGTTGGATAAAAGACCATCCATTATAACAAGTCATTGGAAATCCTTCTCAATCAATTAGAACATGACGTCAGCTAGAAACAGATGGCGGAGATGTGTAAAGTTCACAACTCACGTGATTCAACCGAATCAAAGACAACAAAGGAAGCCATGGCTGATTATGCATGGATTGAATCAATGCAGGAAGAACTTCATCAGTTTGATCGATTAACTTTGCAAAAATGTCATTAACTTAAAGTGGCTCTGGAAAAACAAACGTGATGAGGAAAATACTGTCATTCGCAACAAATCTCATCTAGTAGCTAAGGGATATGCTCAAAACGAAGGAATTGATTTCGAAGAGTCATTTGCACCAGTTGCTTGGTTGGAAGCTGTACGGTTGTTCATTGCGTATCCTGCACACAAATCATTTACAGTGTACCAAATGGATGTTAAAACAATATTTCTTTACGGACCTTTGAAGGAAGAAGTGTACGTAAACCAACCAGCTGGATTTGTTGACCCATATCATCCTGACAAAGTCTACCATCTCAAGAAAGCATTATATGGTCTCAAACAAGCTCCAAGAGCGTGGTATGACAAACTCTCCAATTTCCTGGTATCCAAAGGCTTCTCAAAAGGTTCTACTTGATGCAACTTTGTTAACAAAACATGGTAAGACATATTGCTGTGTAAATTACGTTGATGACATAATTAATTGGTTCTAAAACGAACCTAAAACTTTCAAATGTTTGAAAAACTAATCACAACAAGTTTGACATGTCTATGATGGGGGAGCTAAAATTCTTTTTAGGAATTCAGATCCACCAATCCCCTCGTGGTATCTTTATAAACCAAGCTAAGTATGCTCAAGAGATACTTAAAAAGCATGGTATGACCTTATATGATAGCATTGGTACTAACCAATGGCTACAAAACACCTTGAATGCTGACTGCATGGTACTCTGGTCGACCAAACGAAATATCGTAGTATGGTCCGGAAGAGCACTCCCCATGTACCTAACACAAGTAACCAGATATCGTACATGCAACATGTTTATATGTGCTCACTATCAATCAAAACCGACTGATAAACATCTCACTACGGCTAAGCGGGATCTTTCGGTACCTTTAAAGACTCCATTAACAATGTCTCTGGTATCCGATTAGACCGGGTTTCGAGAACTAACTGCTTTTTTAGATTCGGATCACGCGGGTTGTCCTCGATTCACGTAAGAGTACATCTGGTGGCATACAATTTCCTAGGTGGTGATAAGTTAGTCAGCTGGTCATACTCCAAAAATTCAGGAATCTGCACCTCAATGTCTCTCCAGCAGGACTGAGTAATGTTACTTTAGGCTGCATGCTAAGCACAAGTTCTATGGTTGAGAACTCAGCTCACAGATTATGGCTTCCACTTTGATAAAATACCTATGTATTGTGACTCAAAGGCAACCATAGCCATTTCGTGCAATCCAGTCCAACATTCCCGCACCAAGCACATCGATGTCAGATGTCACTTCATAAAGGAACAGGTTGAAAAGGGTATTGTTGAATTATTCTTTGTCGGAACTGAATACCAGTTAGCTGACTTGTTTACTAAAGCTTTATCGGAAAATAGGTTTAAGTATCTTGTCAGATGACTCGGTATGAGATGTTTGACTCGAGATGAACTGGAGGTTCTGGCAATTGAATCTGCTTGATTAATCAAACATCAATTTGTAAATATTTTTATTCTCTTTTTATTTTTGATTTATAAAAATTTTGAAAAATAAAATACAAAAATATAAAACCAACAAAAAGAAAATAGAAAAATATAAAACCTAGAAAAACAAAATATAAAATTAGAAAATTTTCAAAAATACCAAAAAGAATCTTCTCGACATGTCTCTTGGAATCGATAACATTTACGTACCTAGAAATGTTGATTAACATCGACACGGGCGTGTAAATGAAGTTCGAGCGAGAGTTTCAAATCCTTTCAAAGAATTGTAGTACGTAGAATGTCATTTTATGTGAATCAATTTCTGAGGGGGAGCTTTTTAAAACAAAGCCTTTTAATGTGTTGGGTACATTTCATAAATGTCAATTTTATGTATCCAAACACATTTTGTGAAATTAAAATGTGGAAACTTAATGTCAATTAATAATATACATTGTTCACTAAGGCATCTCACTCCGTCTTCAACATTTTATGGTGTCATATCAATTTTTCATTCCAATGTCATGTTTTAATAAATATTGATATCCCACATAAACTGTTGAAGGGAAGCTATCCGGAAAATGAATTCATGCAATATCGTAATATAGTTTTTCTCCCCATGGAATTTTTCATGTCAAATTTTAATCAATTGGTATTTCAAATACAAAGTTTTTTATTATTTAAAATAAGGGGAGAAAATTATAATTAAAATATGATATAGAAGAATGTGATCTTTAAGACTCTAAGTGCAACTCTTTCTTCATGTGCAAAACAATTTGAATCTCGAGCCACATGTTAGGGGGAGTAATTTGAAAATAACAATGTCAAAAAATGGTTTGTAAGGTTCAATCTTATACCAACAACCTATTAATTTCATGACGATTCTGAAGTCATAAAGTGGTTAGGTTAGGAATAAGTCCTACGATCCAACCAGAACCAGAGGGATCTACCCAAGGACAATCGATAGTTAGAAATAGCAGTCCTTAGGTATGATTGGAGATGAATGAGTAAGAGGGAAAAATGCTGACTAAGATAGAGCTAACACTGGAACAATCACAACAAGGTGTTAGTAATGACGTCTTGGTAAGCATTTAAGGGGTTGAAGAATGAAAAAGAAATGTATGGATAAAGGGTGAAAATAAAGTAGCCCTCCACACAACTTAGGCAGAAACCGAGTCAATACATAATCTATCAAAATCACAAAGATGATTGTTGATATTGAAGACGACATCATAGACCCAGTGATGCAATGTACAACCCTTCCCAACCATTTGAGTTTCTCTTAAAAGAAACTTGTCTCATTTATCACGGAGATACACACGTTATCTATTAACATCTCACTCAGAGATTGTTGATATTGAATAGGTGGTAGTCTGCTCCAGCCTCTAATTACTAAAACCAAAGTGCACAAATCGAGTCTAGAGCCAAAAGAGATCAAATTATAAATCTCATTAGGACACAATGTCAAAATACACTTGTTGAACACCATAAAGTTCACAAGTTGTAACAAAGAGTCCTACGCATTATCCTTGAGATCTTGCCAGAACATCCGAGTGATACTTAAGTATTCACAGTGAAGATGGAAATCCTGCTTGAGCCAACATCAAACAAGCTCTTGGTAGGTGACTTGCAAGATTCTATATGAATCAAGCTTGTGATAACTGGATATCAATTTTGGTCCAGTAAATGAATTGACGACTTAATCAGAAAGATAGTAACTATCTGATTCACTCTTACCGTGTTGTCTGCTTTGAGACGTTCCGGTAATGAGAACTAGCAAGCATGGTGAATCTAATACATCTGTGTTAGAAGATCCTACGCTTTGAGCTGGAAACCCTGTCAAGGAGATTCTTTGAATCTACCTGATCACAGGTATAGTATTTATACTATAAAACGGGAAACCGGAGGTTAATGCAACCGAACTCAAGATGAATGACAAAGCCATATTCATCTTTTATTGCTAACTGTCTTATTTCAGGTTTAGACGACGGTGTTGCAGCCTCATTCCAGCGAAGTCGGATTCATAAACCACATGCTCATACTCAAGCTTTCAAAGTCAATCATTCAACGCCAAGATAGTTGATTCTAATTTTCCCCACCATCAAAGAGCCTCATAATCAAATAAAGAATCGTCAATTGGGGAAGATTGTTAGACTAATAATCATATATGTCAAACAAGAATGTAACAAGTATGAGCATGTTGGTCAAGAGCACAAGTTGATCAAGAAAGTCAAATCAAGATGATTCAAGTCAAGGAGATGATGCAAGATAACGATCTCAAGAACTCAAAGTCAAAAGATAAAGGCTCAAGATCAAGATCACAAAGCATGAATGAACAAAGCCATTACAAACAAGACAAGACCAAAACAAGGAAAATCATAAACGTTAAAAGTCATATCTTCAACGTCAGGGTAGATAATGATAAATCAAAGCAAACTCCTACAAGAATGTCATCGGTGGTACGGAGGAGTTTGAAGAAAGAGACCTCAACATTGAGGGAGATTGTTAGCCTTAATTATATTAAGTCAAACACGAATTTTTTTTGGTCTTATAAAGTCAAACTAGGTCTTGTATTGTAATAGGATAGTCGGGTTCAATGGGCTTGGATTGTAATCTAATATTGTCCGTGTTTCGGGCTCAAAGCCCAAGTTTAGCCAAGCCCAACCCAAGTAGAAAAGCCCATGTGCCAAGTAAATGGCTAAGGGTATATAAGAAACCCTCTCCACACATGGAGAGGGTGTTGGTTGCATTTCTCACATACTTGTAACTCACCTTTCTATCTCTAATCTAAGTTTCTAAGTTTCCTTCTCTCTCTCTTTTTCTTTCTTTGTTGCCGGTTCATCAAGAACTTATTCAAAGCTTATTCGAGTTTGCTTATTAGTTATGAAGGATTTTATATGACCAACATAAAGGATACCATCAAATACAAATGGTAAAAGAAGACGAGGAAAAGACAGCATTTATCACGAGCCAAGGATTATTTTATTACTCAAAGATGTCATTCGGATTAAAAAATGCTGGAGCAACTTATCAACGATGAGTGGATAAAGCTTTCCAAAAACTAATCGGCCGGAACTTGGAAGTATATGTAGACGACATTGTCATCAAAATCCGTATGGAACAAGAATTAATCAGAGACATAGAGGAAACATTCAAAACCCTTAGAGAGATAAACATGTAGTTAAACCCAAAAAATGTGCCTTTGGGATGAGAGAAGGCACCTTCTTGGGGTACAAAGTAAATCCTGACGGATTAAGAGTATGTCCAGACAAGGTGGAAGCAGTCCTCAATTTACCATCTCCAAAATGTTTGAAGGACGTGCAAAAACTAATTGGGAAGCTGGCAAGATTAAATAGATTTCTGTATAAATCAGCAGAAAAATCATTGCCATTCTTTAAAACCCTAAAGAAGTGCACAAAGAAAAGCGATTTCCAATGGACCGTAGAGGCGGAAATTGTAGGATCGATATACCTTAGTATAATAAGCCTTTAGCCTGTAAAGGATGTTACTTCCTTGAATAAATCCAAGTCAGTAACAATGAAACACTGATGTAATACTATCAACTATGCGGAAACTAGTTAACAGTATCAAGAAGAACACACAATGTTTTAACAAACGATTTGTATTATCACACCTTAAATCTGCCTAAGTTTGCAGATCCCTAATACAATACTTCTAACTAATGCTTTTTCTTGTTGTGTTGTTTCGTGTCTTTCTAATGCCTTCCTAGAGATCCTTTTTATAAACGTAAGGATAACTCTAGTAGGTGTACAATCCTTATATGACACAAATACTAATTAATACTAATCACTAATGTAATTGTTACATGATAATTACTAATGCAACCGTTTAACTAATAATCCTTTAAAGTTCCTTTAATAACGGCAGTACTTTGACCTTTTCATCTTTAAGCCGGCAGTACTTTGACCTTCAACTTAACAGTACTTTGACCTTCTGGCTTGTATTTCCCAACAGTTTTCAATGATTTTATTCTTAAATGCATGAGAAGGGACTAAATAGAAATAATTGTTTTCTAGCCGAAGACGACATGTATACTTT
>BQNB010018801.1:0-67767 GCA_026074375.1 Tanacetum coccineum | reverse complement strand
CGGGCGTGTTTTATTTACATTGCGTGTGGGACCAGCAATGACTTAGTGTGGGGGAATTTTGATATGTGCTAAAACACACATCATTTGTACCCCGGAAAATGCTAATAAACGGACTAAAACACTAAAATATGGATAAATATGTTGCAAATATGTTTGTATTGTGTTTTTATGTCTTACAGGTACAAAGGATTGAAAACAAAGCAAAAACGGTAATTTTCGGGTGACTTTCGACGACGTTTTTACGATTATCGAGGCTCAAACGAAGTCGTTAATATTCCTCGATCACACCATTGGAAAGAGCACGAAATTACGAGTCCAACGGTACCGGCCTTTCATATGTGAACCTTTTTATTTTGATCCTTTTTCATCCCTGTTTGAACCTTTAATTATATTGAACCTTGACCAAATAGAAGAAGGGTTATATTTTATTTTTTACACATTATTACTAGAACTATGCTCTATCCCAACGGCTAGAGTCATATGCTTCTATACCAAAGGTCCCGAGTTCGAAACATGCAGAGGGGTTTATCCCCCTCACGACCCGACCTGGCCCAAGACCCGATACAGACCCGGCCCAAGACCCGACCTGACCCGGCCCAAGACCCGCCGGTTGACTGGTGGTCAACCACCATTGACCGGTGGTCCAGCGGTGTCCCGTCGCCGTTGACCGGTGGTCCGGCGGTGGTCCGACGGTTGTCCGCCATCGTTGACCGTCGTCAACCACCACCGTTGACCGCCGATCGCCACCGTTGACCGCCGCCGTTGACCGGTGGTCCGGTGGTGGCTCCGGTGACGGCTGGCAGGCCACATGGCACCACTCAAGTGGTGACACGTGGCACAACTAATGATTGGTACGAGGTGGCAGGTACGAGGTACTGTTCATACGAGGTGGCAGGGAATGTACGAGGTGGCGGCGGCTGGCCAATCAGAGCATGACACGTGTCCAAAACGCGTGATTCGAGGGTGCCAGGCGTGTGTCAGTCCGAGGTTGTCGTGTGGAGATCCAAGGCAATAATGAGGCGGTTGGTGGAGAGCAAAAAGACTATAATACCCTCAGATCTTGCAATATGAGTGGTGGATGACCTAAAAGGACGAAAATACCCCTCCCACTTGGAGGCTATAAAAACAGACGCTGTGCATCTCATTTGGGGTGTTAGAGAATTAGTTTATTTTCAAAATAGTAGTAGTAGGTGTAGATTTAGGAGTAGTGTAGTATAATTTTTAGCTTATTGTAAAAGCTTTTATAGCTTATTTAGCTTATTGTAATCAAGATTTTGAGCTTATTATTGAAGATGTTTGAGGTTGATTTTTATTAAATGCTTATTATTTCTTAATGCTTATTTCTTATGCTTATTCTTCTACTGTTTCTTTTCTTTTGCTTATTTCCAAATAACCTCATGCTAATATTCTAATAAGTTTAGTTTCAAATAAGCTCATTTGGGGTGTATAGCTTATTTTTGGATCCCATCTCTTAAGCTTATATTCTAATAAGCTATTTCCATAGCTTATTTAGACTAGCTTATTTTATATTCTTTTCGATTTAGAGCTTTTCGAGTGATCTTATTTTGGCTTATTTTTCGATTGCTATTTTTATTCAAGCTTAAATTTTCTTTATATAGATCTAATCCTTAATCATACTCGATCCGAGTTCACTTGATTGAACACCTTAGTTTTGGGTGGATTAGATCTAAAAATAATAGATCTTATATTTTTAGCTTATTAATTGCATGTTTCGTCCCTAAGGCTTTTGCCAAATTGCATGTTTCGTCCCTAAGGTTTTGCCAAATTGCATGCTCCAGGGACGATTTTTTGCAAAATAGTTTGATTTTGGGACTATCTATGCACTTTCAAACTATTTGGGACGAAACATGCAATTTGGCCAAACCTTAGGGACGATTTTTGCAATTTACTCTTTTCTTTATTATAGATCTAATCCTTAATCATACTCGATCCGAGTTCACTTGATTGAACACCTTTGTTTTGGGTGGATTAGATCTAATAAATAATAGATTTATATTTTTAGCTTACGTTTCTAAGCATAAAGTTTTGTTGCTTTTTAATTCTAGCTTATTTTTTCTTTAGATCTAAATCTTTACAATATACGATCCATGTTAGTTCATTGATTGAACCTTAGTTTTCAGGTAGATATTAAGATCTAAAAGGTTTTAATTTTTTATTAGCTTATTGTCTTTAGAATAAATTCTAAAAATAGCTTTGTTTACTTATCTTATCTTTTTCTCTTATCTTTGTCTTTACTTTTTCAAAAATGTTTATTGTTTGTTAAGCTCGATTCGAATGCTAAAAAGGGTGTCATGGTCTCCTACTCGCTTATTCAATTAAGGTCTGAGCACCTTTATTTCGAGAGCTTATTATTTTAGCTTATTTAGTAATAAAGTTCTAAAACTTTACTCGTTTTTATTATAGCTTATTAAGCTGTAGGGCTTATTTCGAAGGGTATCTTGTAGCTTATTGAGAAGTGGACTTATTATAGCTTATTATTCTTCATCCTTCTTTGAAAAAGCTTGATAGCTTTTTAGCTTATTCTAGTTTTTATTTCAAAAGTAGTTTTTTTATATTTTTTAATCTAGTTTTATTTTTACAAAAATTAGTTTTCAAAATAGCTTATTTTTCTAAGAAGTTTTTATCTTATTAGCTTATTTTGTCTTAACTTTTCATGTTTTATTTCTTATTCCATCACTTACGTAAAATCTAAGGCGGAGCTTAAGGGTCTTATAAGGTTGATAAATAGATAAAGTTTTGATCTTTATGGTTTTTATGAAAGTAATTAGTAGATAAAGTGACAACTTTATTTGCTAATTAGTGAAGTAGAAGCTTTTTAAGTGATAAGCTTATTTGTTTATTAAGTTTGTAAGATTGAGTGGTTTTATGTCATTGTGGTTTTTCAATTCGGTTCCATTTTCTATCATTTTTCAATTAATTAGTATAGCTTATTTTTAAAATATTTTGTTTTGCTTATTTTATCATTATGAGTAGCAAGTAGTTTAATTAGTGCTTGTTGAGTGATATAGTGATTTGGGAATTAAGTGTGGATTTGAAAAAGGGTTTAATTAATAAATAATATTCGATTATTTAGATTTATAGTTTGAATGTTTCAAAGGGCAAAAGCCGGAGAAAAAGTCAAACTATTCATCTAGTAATTAATATCTTTTTGAGAGATTTTTGTCAAAATAAACCAACGTTGTGAGATAAATATTTTTTCTAAGGAGATTAATTTGTTATTAAACCTTAATTCACACTTGATGAACTTTTCACGTCACTTAGCAAGCATATTTGTCATTTATATCTTTTAGATCAATTTTAGTTTAATCTTGTAGTTTTAAATCTTAGAATTAATATTAGTTTAATTTTTAGCATAGAAATAGTTTAAAAACCAAAAACTATAAAACTTTTATGAAAATCAAGCTCGCTTACAACGTGAACGTAGATTTTCATTCATCTAATCTAATGTGGAGAATTCGTATAATAAAAGAGAAGTGTTTACTTAATCATGCATGATCTTTAGTATGCTTCTCCTAACTCTATTGCCTTGTCACACTTGAGATGTATGTGTAAGTATTTTAGAGAAGCATGACGAATTACACGAAAACGCCGTATACGTGATACCTTGCTAGGGAAACGCCCAAGTAGGGTAGTATGAAGACTGTTACAATGCCCCTAGGGAGATAGACATGCATTAAAATACTTAAAGGGGATTATCTATAGATGAGTAAGGTAGTATGAAGACTATTACCGATGGAATCCTTTCTACACAATCATGCCGCTCTAGATATTTGATACACTTAAGTAACTAGGGTTCTAGAGTCTAAACATACACACACATCAATCAAGAAGCAATATTATTAGGATCTACATACCAATTCACATGCAATCATAAGCAAACACTAATGAGATCTAGCCTAGCATGTTAAAGATAAGCAAAGCACAATAACCAATCAAACAATAAGACATATTGAAAGATTAAAGGATAAAAGAACTTCACTATATTGAAACAAGTGATTAGGTAAGGTACAAAAGCATTGGGAAACCCTAAAATTCTCCCAAAGTCATCTACAAATCGTTCTCTACCGAATTCCGCTCCTAATATTCTATCTAAAACCTTAAAATCGAGTTTGTATTTATAAGAAAAGAATCCGCGACGGTCGCAAAAAACCTGATGCCGTCGCGCCGAGAATCTTCTAGGATTTCTTTATGATGGCTACAGTCCAGACGCCGTCACAAATTCTTCTGACGCGGTCGCTTGATAATCCAGACGAAAAGTGTATAAAATTACACCTCATCAAATACCCCTACACTTGGGATTTGCTTGTCCTCAAGCAAATGAGCTTTTCTACCTAGACAATAGCAATATCAGGGGCATTTAACTTACTCTTTAAAGGATTTTATAGCACAACCAATTAGACCTCGTAACTAGAAGCACATAAATTATACACTAGCACCTCACAATAAGTTTTTGGATTCTCTCTTTCTCTCAGGTGTATAATGAATTATAACAATATGGGAAACGGAAAATTTAACACTCATTACCTGTCATAGCATAAAAATTACCATAGGCTTGATAAAGGATCAAACCTCCACCGCTAAGCGTAAGTACTAAAAGTTACTATCAAAGAGGTCTTTAAAGGGTTGTGGGGTGTAGGTGTAATATGATAAACATGGAAACGGAAACAGATTGGAAATATTTGGGGAGTGACTTTTTAGGTGATTTTGGGATGAAGTGGTAAGCTAATTATTTATAAGAATACACGTTGATTTGGTTGCTAAGCCAAAGACTCGACCAATTAGACAAAGATATACAAACTCTACACAACTTTACATTAAACTCGTTCTTTTTTTTTTTCATAACATCACTTGGGGTTTATAGATACACCCCTAAACTTGAGCTTTATATACTTGATACATGAACTAATCTAATGACCCAAATTGAGGTGGATCAAAATACCATGAATCCTAATCGTCCCAAAACTGTGTTTACAAGGATAAAGACTTAGGCAACCGTGTACTCAAATAATTAACTTGGGTTAAACAATAATGTACTAAAAACAAGTACATACAAGGTAGGCTAAGGCGATTTGGGTGTAACAATTGGTTTAAGGGTAAAAAATGCTCTTCATTAACAATCCGACATCCACCAAAAAATTACGAGAACCATGAAAAGGAAAGGCTCGGAGGGTTGTACTAGGGGAATCCTACACTAAAAATGAGTGCATGGCAAGGGCGTGGATAGTTATATAGTCGAGGTGACCATAATAACAATTACAGGTTTAAAACATGGGTTAATCCTAGTGCCTCTTATCATTTAGCAAATCCTAATACTCACTATGCGGTCTCGGGATGCATCACTAAAGCAAGTTTTAGAATTTAATACACTACCGGTGCACTCTCATATAATTTAAAACCGATACCAATGCTCTAGGAAAGGCGACAAAATCACACGTGCACGGACACATCCATGAACGTGACACATGCAATTGCTCTTTCCTTATCGAGAAAGCTAAAGGTATAAATTATGTTGGGTATCAAAGATGGATACCTGAATTCCTAAAGATCTAGGGGCGAACGTCATAATTTGGGGGTGGAATTTTTTTGAGTGGTAGGATTTTTGTGCTAATCATATAATTCCATATCCAATGAGACGCTACTAGTACTTAGTTTCACTGGTATGTGCCATAAATATTTTAAATTTGGGTCAAAATTACCTTCTACGCTATGTTTCGATATATATTACTCATCATTTTAGGGACAAAGCAAAGACAAATGAAAGAATAGTTTCTAAGGCTTTTATTCCCCCTACACTTATTATGAACATTACCCCCAATGTTCCACAAAGTACCCGTAAATGAATAAAGAGAAAAGAAAAAGAGCGAAAGAAACTAGTACTCCCTTGGTTTTGCTCAATGATGGAGAAGAAACAAATGATCCCGGCTAAATTGTCATCCAAGAATTGTCCACATGAAACTCCTAAGAACTCTCGGGCTTCTCCTCATCAAATATAACCTAATGGATTATGCCTCTATCTGTCAACCTTTACTCCCAACCACATATGGGTGTCACTTTAGGGCAGTCTATAAATTACCCTCCTTATGCTCAGAATGGTAACCCCTCTTTTGGGGGAACCTCTGTCCAGTATTCCTAGGGAGGGTATGTTCCACAGGCTCTTACGAGCAACAATGTTCCTCCCTACAACGTGTTTATGTACCATGCGGTTACTCCCTCTAATAATTATCTCTTCTACACACAACCTATGTGTACACATCCAAACATATCTGCCTACCTAAACCCAGGCTCCGTGGGTCTTTTTGCAGATCCGACTAGCTGCGTGACCCTGTTTGTTCATTAGATTAAGAATTTCCTCTTCCAGACGGACTAAAAATGACTTCTCATGTGGGCTCCTATGATGGAAAAGGAGACCCCGATAACTACTTACACCTTTTCGAATGGGCCATCCGTATGCAAAAATGGGTGATGCATGTAACCTATCATATGTTCACATACAAACTTAAAGACTCTTCCCTAATATGGTGGATTCGTCATAAAACAGGTAGCATCCTCAGCTACGAGGATTTGAAAGCAAAATTCTGGTCACACTTTAGCCATCAAAAGAAGTTTACAAAGACGCACCTCGCGATGCACAAAATTAAGCAGAGAGAAGGTGAGAGCACTAGAGTCTTCGTCACTAGGTATACAGATGATACTTTGCAGATTTTGGGCTCACACGAAGACCAACGTATTTCTAGATTTGTTCATGGGCTGAGAACAAGAAAACTGGTGAAGTTTCTCTCCACAGACCTTCCAACCACCTACAAAGGTCTAATGGAGAAGACTTACACTTAGATTGAATCAAGAGAAGTGGCAACCAACAGAGCTCCAAATGACCAAAGAGAGGGTTTCGACAGACCTAGTAAAAATCTTTCCTAGGAAAACAACAAAGGACACAAAAACAAAGAACGATCTTTTCTTACGTGGGTTTTAACCACGAGATCTCTCTAATTTATCCAAGGAGGCAAAGGGAAATTTGGAGTGGCAATAAAAAAGGTTGCGAAAGCCTTTGAACAACCTCCTCGCTTACCCGAAAATAGGCAATCATCGGACATGTCTAAGTATTGTTACTTCTACGAAGATCATGGGCACGACACCAACAAGTGTCGGGAATTAAGGCACCAAATCTAAGAAGGTGTAAAATCCGGACAACTAGCTCACCTAGTAAAAAGAATAAAAATAAAGGGAAAAGGAGGAAACGCCTCTGATACTCACTAGGTGAATGGAAAGAAGGAGACAAAGATACACCACTTCGAAGCCCGATCCTCATGATATGAAGGGATAAATAAGCTTTAAAGAGGAAGTCAGTGGAAGAATTTGTTGGCGGAGTAGGGGAAATCACATTTCTACCTATTTCGAGCATCAACTCCTCAGATCCAGTTATCATAAAGGCCTAGATGTACCAGCGAAGAGAGTGAAAATGGGTTATACATGGATAGTGGAAGCTTGTGTGAAGTTATTTATGAGCATTGCTTCTTGAAATTAAAGCCATCCATCAGGTCTCCCCGAATAGATTACTCCGCTCGTCGACTTCTCCGGGTAACACTCTTGGCCTCTAGGAGAAGTACCTTTGGAAATTACAATAGGCGACAGTCCTTACCCAAGGATGGAGATTCTCAACTTCGTCATTGTAAGGTCTAATTCTCCACATAACCTGCTACTTGGAAGGACTGCTATGCAATGAATGGGAATCGTAGTGTCTACAATCTACGGAGCCATAAAAATCCATACTCCTAGAGGAATTGGCACCGTATTTTTGACACGTGAATCCGACAAGGCAAGAGAGGAGCAGAAAAAGCTAAAAGGAACCCCTCAAAAGATTCCAAAGGGTATCCTCAGCTGCGTGGATGCCAAAGAGAGGATCGTTGTTAACGAAGAATATCCGGAGCAAACAATCGTTATAGGAAGATAGTTGCCAACCAGTTTCAAGATGAAACTACAAGATCTCCTAAGGGCCAATGTTGATTTCTTCGCGTAGACCTACGCTCACATGATGGGAAACCCAAAAACCATTATGGTAGGAGGGGAACCCTTCAACACAGAGCATCGATTGAACGAGTTCAAGCACATAGAGTCGGTCAAGCAAAAGAGGATTCTAGAACCAGAGAGGAACAAAGCAATGCGTAAAAAAGTAAAAGAGCTTACGAAGGTTAATATTCTACGAGAAGTCAAATACCAGACATGGATGTCAAACCCTGTTATGGTAAAAAAGGATGACGGAAGATGGAAGTTATGTGTAGATTTCACAGACATAAACAAGGCTTGTCCAAAAGACCATCATCCCTTACCAGCAATTGATCAGAAAGTGGAAATTCTCTCCATGTTCCAGCTGAAGTGCTTCCTAGACGCATACAAAGGTTACCATCAGATACAAATGGAAGAAATAGCGAGGAAAAGACAACCTTCTGCACAAGAGAAGGAGTGTTTTGCTATAAAAGATTACCTTTTGGTCTAAAAAACGCATGAGCCACGTACCAAAGGTTAGTCGATAAGGTGTTTAGCGATCAAATAAGACGCAACCTTGAAGTTCACATCGATGACATGGTTATAAAAAGTGACTCCGAAGAATACATGCTCGTTGACATCAAAGAAACCTTCGACAAGCTTTGAGTAATTAATATGAAGCTCATCCTAAAAATGTTCTTTCGGTGTCAAAGAACGACCGTTCCTAGGCCATATCATTATGAAGCAAGGGATTAAGGCTAACCCTTCGAAGGTGAAAGCAATCTCAGACTTACGGCCACCAAAGACGATAAAAGAAATGTAGAGTCTCAACGAAAAATTGGCGGCCCTAAGTCAATTTCTCTCAAAGGGAGCAAACAAGACACTTCCTTTCTTAAAAACATTAAAGAATTGCACAAAGAGGAAGATAGTTCAATGGACAACAGAGGCAAATGAAGCTTTCTGAAACATGAGAAAGTTCATAGAGACATTGCCAACGGTCACAACACCAATAAAAGGCGAAACCTTGGTAATGTACCTCACAACATCAGAAGGAAGCATAAGCGCAGTGTTGGTAGTAGAAAGAGGAAAAAAGCAGGTACCTGTGTACTTTGTGAGCCGATCGCTGCAAGGAGCAGAATTAGAGTACCCAGAGTTGGAAAAACTCATACTGGCCCTCATACATGCCGCAAGAAGGCTTCGAAGGTACTTCCAAACTCACCCTATTCGGATACTAATCGATAAACCCATAAAACAAATCCTCGCAAGGCCCGAAAAGTCATGGCCGCATTGCTAACTAAATGGGCAATCGGAACTAGGAGAGCACAAAATTAATTAAGGGAATAATTTCTGTCAAAGGACAGATCTGGCTCGATTTTTCTGGTTTTGAAGCCCATCGCAGAAGACAGAGAAATGAAGGTTGAGGAAACCAAAGGCAAGGGGTCAAGACCAAAGAATGCATAGAAGTTATTCATATACATAGCCTCAAGCTCTGATGGTTCTGGAGCAGGATTAATATTGGTCAGCATTGAGGGGAAAGAGTACACTTATGCTCTTAGATTTGAATTTAAAACCACCAACAATGAGGCCGAATATGAAGCACTGTTAGCGGGTCTCCGTATTGCTACAAAAATGAAGATTCAAGAGCTAGCCATCTTCGTAGACTCTCAGTTGGTAGCAAACCAGGTAAAGGGGCTCTTCGAGACAAGGCAGCCAAGTATAAATAATACCTAGATAAAACAAAGGAGATACTCAAGAACTTCCGCAGCTATACCATGGAGCATGTCCGGAGAGATCAGAACAAGAAGGCAGACGCTCTCAGCAAACTAACTTTAATGAAATTCTCGAAACTCGGTAAAGAGGTCTTAGTATAGGTGGTACACAAAAAATTTATCATACAGAGGGAAGTATCAAACATAGTAAAGGAAGAAGGGGATAATTGGATGTTACCCATCCGCGAATACTTACAGTTGGGAATACGCCTCAGTGATTAGTAAAAGGCCAGAAAGCTACAAATTAAGGCACCTCAGTACAGAATGATTGATGACAAGCTATATCGTAAGTCATACCTGTCGCCATGGCTGCGATGCGTAGGGCCAGTAAAAGCAAAGAGCATTATCCAAGAGATACACCAAGGCTCTTGTGGAATGCATGCATGACCACGGTCGGTGGTATTAAAGATTACCAAGCTAGGATATTATTGGCCTTCGATGCATATTGATACGAAGCCACTAATCCAAAGATGTGAAGCATGCCACATCCACTCATCCATACCAAGAAAGCCAAAACAGGAGATGACACCTATAACATCAACATGGCCTTTCTCCTAGTGGGGAATTAACATTGTGAGGCCACTGCCAATAGCACCAAGAAGTGCGAGGTTCCTCGTCGTAGCCATCGACTACTTCACAAAATGGGTCAAAGCAAAGCCACTGATACCCACAACTGGGAAGTATATGGAGAAATTCATATGGGAACATGTTAATACAAATATTCGCGCAAAAATGATATTTATATTTAATGATCTTCATGTTTTGATAATAACAAATATAATGTCATACTACGTAAAAGTTTACGTAAACAAGTTATTTAGTCGAAAGTTTACTTGACGCCGACTAATCACTTAAGGTATGAATATGGCATTATTATACATAGTTAATGATCAAAGAAAAATATTATCATTTGCATAAACCTTTTCTAATCAAATGATTTAAGTTAACACATGATTAATTATAAGCTAGTTATATTAATCATGTAAGACAAAATAAGATTAACCATAAGTGGAAACAATCTTTCCAAATCTTCCTAAATCTAGAAAATCTTTCCTTATTCATGATAAGAAATATTTTGTTCTAGAAGAATCTATTAAACTAGTTTTAATAAGTACAAAATAATATTTTGTATAGATTTGGGATTAATAATAAAATGACAAATGTTGTCTTAGCTCCTTGGACGGATCCACTATAACAAGGCATGGATCCAGGTGTAGGTGGATCCGTGGGTCGCAACGTCCAGCTGTTTGGGCCAGCATTTGAATTTCAAAGGTTTGCCTATAAATAGCAACCTTAAGTTTTCATTTTACACAACTTTTGTAAAATATTTTTCACATTTACCATCTTTTTATCTTTTATATTCTTTGATATTATACTTGTACATAATCACATTTACAAGTGATCAACTGCATCTTCCACTCTTTTGTGAAGAACAACTCAAGAAGACGTCAAGCTTCAAGTTGTTAATAGTTTAGTCTAGTTGTGTTATCCGTTTGTGATAATCGTTTATTTTTGTATATCTTGTGTTGTGTGTTGTGTGTATCATATGTGTATGATAGGTTAGTATTTAGGCCATAAAATACATAGTGTGTTAGATTGGTTCTATCTCGAAGTAGAACTCGGTATTTAGCTTAGTACCAAAAAAAGTGTAAGCGACGTGTACGGTTTTCTCCGCCTAAAGGGAGCTTGTTGACATAGTGAAGATAACTCTCAAGTTGGGTACTTGGGGAGTGGAGTAGGGCGAAGAGGAGCTTCATAGCCGAACCACTATAAATCATTGTGTCATCGGTTTGATCTTTCTTATCTTTACTTGTTTATATTTCGTAGATTAGTTACTTACTTATTGCATCGCTATCATATACACTTGTGTATATCTCTTGAGTTCACATAAGTCGACAATCTAAGTTTTAATTTTAAAATGGTAAAAACTATTCAACCCCCTTTCTAGTTTCCACAATTGGTATCAGAGCCAGGTTACCCAAGATTTTTAACGTATATTGTACATTAAAGCTTGAATCGATCTAGGATTTAGATAAATATTAGAAAGGCAATCTATGCAATCTATGCAAAGAGCACGACTTTTTGAAAGTGATCATTTTATATATTGGAAAAATAGATTTGAAACTTATGTGAAAGCAAAAGATTTAGATCTTTGGCATATTATCTTGTATGGTGATTTTCCACCGGTTGCCAAAAATGAAGTTACCCAAGTTTTAGAGGTTGTTCCCTTTGAAGAACAATCTGACGAGCTTAAAAAGAAACTTGCTAAAAATAATGAAGCTAAAATGGTTCTTTATAATGCTTTACCTAAAAAGGAATACGAAAGAATTTTTATGTGTAAAACGGCTAAAGATATTTGGCAATCGTTGTTAATCACACCTCAGAGGTTAATAGAGCCAAGTTAAAGGAAATAAAATTGATCATCCATCTTGTTCAACAAATGAACACTTTACTATCCTTGAAGTAAGAATATATTGATAGCAGTTTTTTTGCTAGATTTAACACTATTATTACTAGTCTTAAAGCTCTTGATGAAGGTTTTTCTAGCAAGAACTATGTTAGGAAGTTTCTTAGGGCTCTACATCCTAAATGGAGAGCAAAGGTCACGGCGATTGAAGAATCAAAATATTTTTCATCACTAGCTCTAGATGAGCTTATCGGCTATCTAAAAGTACATGAAGTTGTCATGGAAAAAGATTCTGAAATCTATAAAGGCACAAAGGAAAGAGTTAAGTCCACTGATTTATATTTGGTGATCCAAATCATCTCATTGGCGATTGTCCAAAACCATCTTCCAACAAAGATCAAAAGGCCTTCATTGGAGGTTCTTGAAGTTATAGCGAAAATGACATCGAAGACAAAACTGCCTAAAGATTTAAAGCTGCGGTGTATAAGTTACTACTGCTGATGTAAGTAATGATGCTAGTAACAAAATTACAACTGACCAAAGATATAAGACTGCTAAATATAATTTTCTACTATCAAAAGAGAATGATAAAAGACAGAAGAAAGATAAAGATTGATTGGAGATCAAGATTACTTACGTAGATAAGTTATATTTTATTTTATAGATAGATTCATAGTGAATATTCTAAGTTTTAGGAATATATTGTAAATCGACTAGGACTCCTTGGTGTATAAAAGGAGGTCCTAGGGCATAGAGTTTGCTATCTAGAAATCTTTTGTTTTTGATAATCATTAAGCTTCAAGGTTATGTAACCCCTTAATACTAGTTAGAGTATCGTATTAATAATATTGAGAGCTTTGTTGTTAATATGTATGTTTCATTAGAATTGCTGTTCTATTGCATATTCTTGTTATTGATCAAAGATTAGATTCCGCATAGTCTTTGATATATTTTACAAAGTTTCTACCATAGTTGTGTAGGATTTACCTTGCATAACTAAACCTTACACAAGCTAAGGAATTCAAGATCTATTCAAGTGGGATCAACAAGTGGTATCAGAGCTTGTTGAGAAGCTTTGAATAAAGAAGAAACTGCTTTTACAACACACAAGGTTTGTTTGTTACAAAGAGATGGATCAAGACTCAACACATATGGTGGCTGCTTCAAAAGTGCCTATGCTCAAACCAGGTGAGTATGAGCTTTGGAGGATGAGGATAGAACTATACATCCAGAGATGATTAGATTCTCTATGGGAAGTCATAAAGAATAGTAATGCACCTCCAATAACAAAAGTTATTGAAGGTGTTGAGACTACAATTGCTCCTACAATTGCTGAAGAAAAGGCACAAAGGAGGTTAGAGTTGAAGGCAAGAAGCACTTTATTGATGGGAATCCCTAGTGAACATCAATTGAAGTTTAACTCCATTAAATATGCCAAGTCATTGCTGCAGCTGTAGAGAAGAGGTTGAGAAATGCTGGCTACTAAAAAGACTACCAGATGAATCTTCTAAAAGCAGCATATAAACTTTACATCATCGTTAGCTCAATAGGTGTTAGATCAAACCTTTGATAGGATTCAAAAGCTTATCAGTCAGTTGGAGATTCATGGTGAAAGTATCTCACAAGAAGATGTGAATAAGAAGTTCTTAAGAAGTTTGTCACCAAAATGGAACACACATACCATTATGTGGAGGAACAAGCCTGAGATAGATACATTAAGCATTTATTATCTCTTAATACAACAACCAGAAGAACCTATGAACCAGAGTCAAGGGACATCAAGCCTCAAGCACAAACACAACAAAACGTAGCCTTGTGTTCGGCAATTAGCAGTACAAATAGAGCAGTTATACTTCCATGGTGTAGCAACTGCTAGCCTCAAGCTACTGCCTATTAATTCAAACAACAATTGTCAACTTAAAGTTGATTGCTGTCATCTATGGCTTTCTTTGCAAGTCAAAACCCAAACAGTCCACAACTTTACAATGAGGACTTGCCAGCAAATTCATGCCTAATGAGTTAGAAGAGATGGATTTAATAAGGTGCAGATGATATGCCTAACAATGAGGGCCAAGGGAGATTCTGAAGAGACACTGAAGGAATTTTCTGTTAATGGTACTGAGACAATTGGGTTTGATAATTCCAATGTGGAGCGTTAGCAACAGCACAAAAGGGGACACTTTGCAAGGGAGTGCAGGGCTCTAAGGAACTAAGAAAACTTGAATAAGGAGAATACAAGAAGGTTTGTGCCAGTGGAGATAACTACTTTTGATGCTTTGGTGTCCTGTGATAGTTCTGGTTATGATTGGAGTGATCAAGCAGAAGAAGGTCCAACTAACTTTGCACACATGGCTTACTCTTCTACAAGTTCTAACTCTGAGGTATCTACTGATTCAAACTGTTCATCATCTTGTTTAGAAAATGTTAAAATTCTTAAAGAACAAAATGAACAACTGTTAAAAGACTTAAGGACATCTAAGTTTAAATGGCTAATTTCATATAAAATGGTTTAGAGTCTGTACAAGCAAGACTTCTAGTTTATAAGAAAAATGAGTTTGTTTATGAGGAAGATATAAAGGTCTTAAAAGGTAAGAATCATTTAAGAGAAGTAGCCATTACAGAGCTTAGAAGGAAGTTAGAACTGGCTCAAAAACAAAAAGATGAAATTTAGCTAACAGTAGAAAATTTTGAGAATTCATCTAAAAACTTAAGCAAACTAATAGACTGTCAGAAGTTGGATAAGTTGCAAAACATTTTAGGGTATATAAATGTTGCTCGCACCTCCCTATACAGGAAAATTTATGCCTCTAAAACCTGATTTGTCATTCTCTTTTTCGAAGAAGTTTACAATAAGCCAAATTTATTAATCCTTCAGCGAGAACATTGAAGCTAAGGCTATTGAAGCAAAGCCTAAAGCAAATTAGGAAGAATAATGGATGCTCCCAATTATGAGATTGGGTGTCTGATAATGTGAGTAAGATGATGTTTTTCCTCTGCTATGAAATGAAAAGAAAACATTTAATGCCAAGTTTTTGCTAGATAGAGTTTGTTCAAAGCCTAAACTAGCAAGAAAAGACTGCTAGGAAAACTGTCAATCATGTTGAGCAAAATAAGTCAAAACAGTGCATAACTCCTAGAGGCAATCAAAGAAACCTAGAAATAATATGATGTCTCAAAGATTAGGAAGTAATTTTGAGATGTTTAATAAAGCTTGTTATGTTGTGAAAGTTTTGATCACTTGCAGGTAGATTGTAGAAAGGTGAATCAAAGACAATTTCAAAATACAAAACCTATTTGGAACAATTCTTCAAAGGGTGAATCATCAAAACTTTGCTAGAAAGACTCACCCTGTGCTAAAAAGAACATAGTTCCAAGAGCAGTTCTAATGAAGTCTGGTTTAGTATCAGTTAATACTGGTAGACAAGCTAATGCTGCCCACACAAAAACAATAGTGAATGCTGCCAGACCAATGTCATATCTTTCTAAAATAGCACATTCAACTGTTAAGAGGCCCATACATAAGAATACAATATTTAAAAACAGTAATTTTAATCAGAGGGTTAATACTATTAAGGATAAAAATGTTAATACTGTTAGGCCAAAAGCAGTAGTTAATGCTGCTAGGCCAAAAGCAGTAGTTAATGTTGCTAGGCCAAAAGCAGTAGTTAATGTTGTTAAGGGAAATAATGTTAATGCTGTTAAGGCCATCACTTGTTGGTTTGAAAACCAAGAATAAAGTTTTAAGACCATGTTTCTAAACATAATATTGCATCAATCACCCTAAAGAAGTTTGATTATGTTTTAAGCACAAGGGCAGATCCAAGTCATGATAAGCTTAGGGTCAAAACCAAAAGAAGCTATTTTCTTATCTAAATATGCAAGGCAATCCACAAAATTGATCTACAGGATCAAAGAGTGATTGAAAGTGGATGCCTCAATGCACAGTGACAGGGAACATGTCCAATCATACAAGACTATGAGATGATAGATGGAGGATATTGTTGCCTTTGGAGGTAACCCTAAAGGAGGGAAAAATCACAGGCATAGGTATAATCAAAACTAGTAATTTAGATTTTGAGAATGTTGTATTTTGAAGAGGGATAAAGTTTAACCTCTTTTAGTTGTCTCACAAATGCTGACAAAAGAATATCTCTACTTTAATGACACGAATGTATTTTATCTCCAAACTTTAAAAGTGTAACTGATGAAAGTCAAGTTTTTACTAAAGTTTCCTAGAAAGAACAATATGTATATAATGTTGGATTGTAGAGGATATTGTTCCTAAAGGAGGTCTTAACTTGTCTCTTGCCTAAAGCCCAACATCTGATGAATCTATAACTTTTGGCATATAGACTGGATACATAAATTTCAATAACTAATGAATAAACTAAGTTAATTGAAAACTGTGTAATAGAGGTAACCTTCAAAGTTTTTTAAAAATAATCAAACTTGTTGTTGCTTGTCATAAGAGAAAGCAGACATAGTGGCTTCTTGTAAGTCCAAAACATTAAGTCAATCAGCTAATCCTTTGATATGTTGCACATATTTGTTTAGTTCAACATTTGTTAAAAAGCTTAATGACAAAGATGTATGTACCAAGTTTTCATAGATTATTATACAGTAAGGGTTTATGTTAGAGATTTTCTTCTAGCTACTAAAGATGAGACTAGTGCATACTTAAAATTCCTTTTATAGCAAGAGTAAAAAATCTAATAGATCAAAGGGTTAAGGTAATTAGGTGTGATAATGGAACTGAGTTAAAAATAATGGAGATGAATCAGTTTTGTGAGAGAAAAGGTATTAAGAGAAAATTTAGTGTAGCTCGAACCCCTCAATAAAATGGAGTAGCTTGAGAGGAAAAAAAATAACACAGATTGAGGCTGCTAGGACAAATGCTAGCTATTCTAATCTACCTACTACACTTTGGCTGAAGAGCAGTTAATACATCATGCTATGTGTCAAAATATTGTATTAGTAACTAAGCCCACAAAACAAGACCCCTTATGAACTTTTTTCTTGGTATCAAAGCAACATTCTGATTTATGAGACCATATTTGGTTGTCCTGATACAATGCTCAATAGCCTATATATCACTTAGGCACGTTTAATGGTAAGGTTGATGACGGTATACTATGTTGGTTACCTCAATCAATATTAAAGCATTTAGAGTATTCAACAATATACATATGATAGTTGAATCTAACGGCCCCTAACGTGCAAGACCAGTTTAGAGATAAAACACCAAATATTGCTAAAAGTGGACCAATTAGCTTTTTGATAATGAGTGCACTAACAAAGTCAATGAATTATAAAGCCAGTTGTTTGCAGGAAACCATCTAATTCGAAACTGTAATGTAGGTACAAAAGCATGTGAATTATGCAGTAAAGCTAGAATGGAGTTTAGACCCTGGCAAAGATTACATACTGCTACCATGTGTGGACTGCTGATCCACCATTCTCACAAATTTCAAATAGTTCTCCTGAAGCGGATTTCAAACCTTCAAGTGGATTATGGCAAGAGGTTGATGAAGATTCAAGAAATAGTGAAGGTATTGATCAAGAGAAGGAAGATAATGTTAACAGCACTAACAATGTTAATGCTGCTAACACAAATGAAGTTAATGTTATATGTGGAAAAACAAGCATTGAACTTCCTAGATCAAAATATGCTCCTTTGAAAGATATTGTTCCTTTCAGATATGATGAGATTTTGGTGGGCAGAGGCCTAACATGAACAATTTTGGATGCATTTATGCTGTCAGTCCCGTTCTAACTACATAGTACACAAAGATCATCCAGTTGAACAAATTATTAGAGACTTGAATTCAGCACCTCAAACAAGAAGAATGATAAAGAATTAGGAAAACAAAAAAACATAACAGGTTGTTTTAGTTCATCAGTAAAAGAACAAACCATAAAGACTTTCAAAATTGCTTGATGCCTCTTCTTAAGTAATCCAAGCATCCGTAGGATCCAAGCTAAGATAGAAGCTATGCAGGATGAGCTTTTATAATTTAAATTACAAAAGGTTTAGACCTTGGTGGATTTACCAAATGGCAAAAGGCCCATAGGCACTAAATGGGTCTTCAAGAATAAAAAGGATGAAAGAGGAATTGTTATTAAAATAAAGCAAGATTGGTTGCTCAAGGGTATACACAAGAAGAAGGGATTGATTATGATGAAGTCTTTGCCCTTGTTGCAAGAATTGAAGGTATTAGGCTATTTTTAGCCTATACCTCATTTAAAGACGTTGTGGTGTACCAGATGGATGTCAAGAGTGCTTTTCTTTATGGTAAGATTGAAGAGGAAGTCTGTGTTTGTCAACTACAAGGATTTGAAGATCTAGACTTCCCTGACAGAGTATACAAAGTAGAAAAGGCACTTTATAGACTACATCAAGCTCCTAAAGCTTGGTATGAAACATAGTCAACGTTATTTTTGTTTGGACCAATGGGTTTTAGAGAGGAAGATAGATCAAGAATTTGTTTATTAGAAGGGACAAATGTGATTAATCTGTTTAGTTCAAGTGTATGTAGATGATATCAGTTTTTGGCTCTACAAAGAAGTCATTATGGCATCTGAGTTTAAGAAATGATCATAAGAAGTTTTCAGATGATTCTATAGGGTAAACTCGACATTTTTTCTTAGACTGCAAGTAAAGCAGAAGGAGGATGGAATTTTTATCAGTCAAGACAAGTATGTATTGAGATTTTTAATTAAATTTGGTTTTACTGATGTCAAGACCAGCAACACAACCTATGGAAAGCTCAAAAGCTTTGCTTAAGGATGAAATGGTGAAGAAGTGGATGTTCAATTTTATATAGATCAATGATGGTTCATTGATTGTATCTTACGTCTTCAAGACTGAATATGTTTGGCAGTAATGTGCCCTGTGCAAGATACCAAGTCAACCCAAAAGTGTCACATCTTCATACTGTGAAAGAATTTTTAGATACTTAAAAAGGTCACCTAATAGGGCTTTGGTATCTAAAAATTATCCCTTTTAATTTGTAGCATACACTAATAGTGATTATGCTAGAGCAAGCTTGGAAAGCAAGTCCACAGTAGGAGGTTGTCAATTCTTTGGGTGTAAATGATTTCTGCAGAGCAAAAAGCAGACTGTTGTTGCTAATTTCACAACAAAGGCTGAATAAGTATCTGCTGCAAGTTGATGTGGACAAGTTCTGTTGAATCCCACATAATCCAACTACTTGATTATTGGGTTAAATTTTATGCATACCAAGATCTTTGATTTGACAATAACATTAACTAATTGCATAATTAAAAATCCTATTTTTCATTCAAAACAAAGTCATATAGAGATTAGACATCACTTTATAAGAGACTTCAATGAAAAGAAGTTGAATTCAAATTGGTTTAAAATCCATATCTGACAAAATGTTGCAAATTTACTTACAAAAGCTTTTGATGTAAGTAGATTTCAATATTTGATTGCTAGTATTGGAATGCTAAATCCTTAAAGTCTTTTATCTCTTTATGTTTTTGTATGAATTAGTACTGTTATTCATGTCATTAAAAGTTTCTGCTGTTAAGTATAATTAGTGTTGCTAGTTATACTTAATTCTGCTGAGTTAATACTGTTAGTTATAATTAATGCTGTTAAGTATAATTAGTGCTGCTAGTTATACTTAATACTGCTGAGTTAATGCGGTTAGTTATAATTAATGCTGTTAGGTATAATTAATACTGTAATTATTGTACAATTTGCTATGGCTTGTATTTTCTTGGTTTTTGGACTAACATTTTGCAAAAAAAGCAAAGAAAAGTGTTAGATTGATTATGGAAAAGCTGGTTATTTGAGTAAAAAATTAAGAGAATTGGCGAGAATAAAAATAGAAAGAGAGCTGTGTGAAATAAAAACAGACAGAGTGATTTGGTGAGTAAAAAAATTGAGAGAATTGGTGAGTTGAAAAACAGAAAGAGAGCTGTGTGAAATAAAAACAAATAAAGTGATTTGGTGAGTAAAAGAATTAAGAGAAATGGTGAGTTGAAAAACAGAAAGAGAGTTGAATATATTAAAAACAGACAGAGTGTTTGAAATGAAATTGGAGTTAATGTTGGTGACTCAAAGTTAAAGCTGCTAGGTATAAACTTAATGATGTTAGGCATAACTTACAACTGCTGAGTTACTACTGCTGGGTTACTTACTACTACCAGTTGAAAGTTAATGCTTCCAGGCATAACTTACTACTGTTGTTGAACGTTAATGTTGTTGAGGGTAATTTCATAAATACTTTTATTAAGGGTTTCAATCACTCATTTAATTTGATTTCATTCAATCATATACTCTCTAATCACAAACCCTACCTCAATTCATCATTCAATCAGTCAAAACCCAACACAATGAACGACCCCTACAGTTTGCTGATACTCACAATTTTGGGTCGTGTATTTGAGTCAACACCCGCTGAAAGGTGAAGGCCATAGAGCAGATAGTGGATTTTTTGAATGTAAATCCTATAAGATATGCACTAATGATCAATCCTACAATCTAAACTTCGTGTATTCAACAGTTCTGGGCTATTGTCAAGGCGAAAACTATCAATGGGGAAGTATATTTACAAGCCTTAGTGGATGGAAAGAAGATCATCATTACTGAGTCTATTATGAGAAGAGATCTTTAATTAGAAGATGCTGAAGGTATTGATTGTCTACCCAATGCTACTATCTTTGAACAGCTTACACTCATAGGTTATGAGAAAGTTTTACAAAAACTTACTTTCTATAAGGCATTCTTTTCCCCTCAATGAAAATTTCTTATTCATACTGTTTTACAATGTCTAAGTGCTAAGACTACTTCATGGAATGAGTTTAGTAGCACTATGGCATCTGCAATCATCTGTTTAGCTACAAACTAAAAGTTTAACTTTTCAAAGTACATATTTGAAAGTATGGTGAAGAACTTGGAGAATGTGTCTGGTAAATTCTTGATGTATCCAAGAATTGTACAAGCTTTATTGGCGAAACAAACTAGAAGGAATGTCAAATCATAGAAGATTTAATGTTACAAACCCTCTCCCACTAAAAAGATTTTTTGGAAACATAAGAAAAGGTAGGGAAAGGCTTTTTCTGGAAGAACAACCCTATTTTCAAACAATGGTGGTACAACATCAAGAACAAATGGGTAAAGGTTCAGCAAATCCTACTGATCCCCATCACACACCCACTATTATTCAACCATCAACATCTCAACCTTAAAAGAAACAAAAACCTAGGAGGCCTAAGATAAAGGACACTAAGATACTTTAGTCTAGTGGTCCTACAGACAATGTACAGACTGAGTCTGTCCAATGAAGAATGGGAATGACAGTTTGGAAAGGGCTGCCACTACTGCTACTAGCTTAGATGCAAAGTAGGATAGGGGTAACATCAATAAGACCTAATTCAAGACAACACCTAATGAACAAAGTTCCCTAGGAGCTAGTTCAAGTGGAGGTTCTGGGCGCCAAGAAACCATAAGGGATACAATTGCTCAGACTAGGTCTGAGAAGGTATCTAAATATTCTAATGATCTACTACTCGCAAGAGGTAACACACTTCGAAGTGGTGAGGATAGATTGAAACTTGAGGAATTGATGGAATTTTGTACCAAATTGCAACAAAGAGTTCTTGACCTGGAGAACACAAAGACTGCTCAAGCTCAGGAAATTACAAGTTTAAAACTGAGAGTCAAGAAGTTAGAAAAGAAAGGAGGATCAAGAACTCACAAGCTCAAAAGATTATACAAGGTTGGTATATCTGCAAGAATGGTTTCCTCTGATGATGCTAGTTTGGATGATCAGGAGGATGTATTCAAACAGGGGAGGAAAATTGATGACATTGATAAAGATGCAGAGATTACATTGATTGATGATACTCAGGGGAGGTATGGTGATGATCTAATGTTTGATACTGGTGTTCTTGATGATGAAGAAGTGTGTGCAGGACAGGATATGGATGAAAAGAGATTAATGTGGCTGAAAAGGAAGTTAGTACTGCTAATCCAGTTACTACTATAACACCCTGTGTTTTCAAGTCATTGACGACGTCGATAAATCCACAATGTACCTTTTGTATTGTACGCAATTGCTTCAAATCATAAATGTTAAGCTGAATCGCGTAAGTTAAAAATTAGCGTTCAATGTAAACTGGCATCAATCAATTAAGTGTTTACATCAATCAAGTATTAAATAATTATTTTGAGAATAATTATGATCCTTGTTCATTTATTTTATTGGTTACGTAAGTTAAATACGTTTCGCGACAAATTAAGTTTTTTGGGCATACCCGGAACCGAACAAAACTATTATGCAGCTCAACAATACCTAACGTTTTTATGACGCCTTAGAGTTTTGGTCAACAGAGGGTCCACTTACAGTGAAGATGTTTGCACTAGATAAGTTCAGAGTTTTGCACATGATGCTCAGAAGGATCGTGCAGCTGTGAGAGCTGAGATTGAGTAATTGAGGAAGAGAGACATGCATACGAGCAGAGAGTATGGAGACCCTCAGGCCTATGGCTATTTCTGGGCTCAATGTATGCAGGGCATTAGATGCACGAGTAACAGTATATAGACTGAGGTGCGTCCCCACTAGTGCAAATCGTCGGCTGCAAATGATTCTTGCAGTTTCAGCAATCATCATGCGTACCCAGGCGCCCCCGGAGGCTGGAGCACGCGTTGGACACATTGGAGACACTGGTAGCAGTTTCCTAGACTTTGGTTATGTTTGTTAATATTCTATGCAGGTCTGTTAATTTATGGGTTACTCCCTAGCTGCATGCGTATAGATTCTTTGTTTTTGGTTAATGCTTATCCTGTATAGATCTAATTGTTTTTGATTAGCTATCCTATATAAGCCTACTAAGTATGACGGTAACTCCGCCTAGTAGGGGCTCTATTTTGATTTTCATTTTAACCTAGCGCTAGGGAAGCATTGTGTAGCCAAACAGATCATTATATTTTCAGATTATATATGAAATGGATGTAATTAAATGTTATGTCGAATCTTGTGTTGGTTATATGTTTTCACTTGTGATGTTATCTTTTTATGTTATGACGCATATGGTAATGTCACGTTATGATTGTATTGAAAATAACGGGTATTCGGTAATTTCTGTATTGAAGAAAATGGCACCAAGAGAACCACAAATCCACTCCAGTCACACAACCCCAAATTCAAAACACCAACCACAACTGTTTCTGAGGCACAACTTATCAGGCCTTAATTAACCAAGGAGTTGCTGCTGCAATGCTAAAGCAAAACAAGCAGGGTAAGAATGCTATTATGACAGCAATGGTTCAAGACCAAGGCCAGCACAAGCTGTTCGCGAATGCTCTTACTCGGAATTCCTGAAATGCAAACCTTTGGACTTTAAAGGCACTGAGGGAGTCGTCGGACTCACTCGATGGTTTGAGAAAATGGAGTCTGTGTTTAGCATTAGCAATTGCACAGCATCTTGTCAAGTCAAATTTGCGACTTGCACTCTACAAGACGATGCTCTTACATGGTGGAATGCCCATGTTAAGACCACTACTCCCGAAGCAGCTCATGCCATGCCATGGGCAACACTGAAGAAAATGATGACTGATAAATACTGCCCGAGGGGTGAGATCAAGAAGATTGAGACTGAGATGTGGAATCTTAAGGTTAAGGGCACCGATGTGGTGGCCTACAATCGACGATTTCAGCAACTAGCGTTGATGTGTGCCAGGATGTTCCCAGAAGAGGTAGACAAGATTGAAAAGTATATCGGTGGCTTGCCCGATATGATACTTGGCAGTGTAAAGGCATCAAAGCCGAAAACCATGCAAGACGCTATCGAGTTCACAACTGAGTTGATGGATGAGAAGACCCATGCCTATACTGAACGTCAGGCAGAAAAGAAAAGAAAGTATGATGATCTTTCCAAGAACAATCAAAACCAACAACAGCAGAATAAGAGGCAGAACACGGGCTAGGCATACACTGCAGGCAATAGTGACAGGAAACCATACGCCGGGTCTAAACCTCTGTGTTCCAAGTGTAATTACAATCATGAAGGTCCTTGTCCACCTAGGAGCAATAACTGCAAAAAGGTTGGCCATCTGGCCAAGGATTGTAGAAGCCAACCTGCAAATGCTAACAACAACAACCACAACAACAACAACAATAATCAGAAGGGAAATGGTTGCTATGAGTGCGGAGCTCAAGGACACTTTAAAAGAAACTGCCCAAAACTGAGAAGCAATGACCGTGGCAATCAAGCTGGGAATGACAGGGCTCCAGCGAAGGTGTATGTGGTTGGAAATACGGGGGCAAACCCAGACAACGTCGTTGCGGGTACGTTCCTTCTAAACAACCGCTATGCTTATATCTTATTTGATATTGGTGCCGATCGGAGTTTTGTGTCTACTGCATTTAGCTCCCAAATTAACATCACGCCATCTACCCTAGATCACTATTATGATGTCGAACTAGCTGTTGGGTTAAACACTATTATTCGGGGTTGTACGTTAAACCTCTTAAATCATCCTTTCAACATAGACCTAATGCCCGTGACTAGGTAGTTATGCCGTAATCAATGGTATGATTGGTTGGCAAAATACCCATGGCCGTTATCTTCTGTGCAGAAAGATCGTTCGTATTCTTATTGAGAGAATTTTAATCGATCGAGGTGACGGAAGCACAACAAAACGGACTCGATTGAGCATCATCTCGTGTACTAAAGCTCAAGAGTATTTAGCAAAAGGATGTCACGTATTCTTAGCAAATATCACCGCCACCAAGGACGAAGATAAGTCAAAGGGGAAGCGACTTGAAGACGTGCCAGTTGTTCGGGAATTTCCTGAAGTTTTTCCCGAGGACTTGCCGGGTATACCACCCACTCGACAAGTGGAATTTAGAATCGATTTGGTACCTGGTGTTGCACCTGTAGCACGGGCACCATATAGATTAGCACCGTCGGAAATGAAGGAACTAGCGGAGCAACTACAAGAACTTACGGACAAGGGCTTCATAAGACCAAGTTCCTCACCTTGGGGAGCTCCAGTTCTGTTTGTAAAGAAGAAAGATGGGTCTTTCGGATGGTGTATTGATACAGAGAATTGAACAAATTGACGGTAAAGAACCGTTACCCACTCCCAAGGATTGACGACCTATTCGACCAGCTGCAAGGGTCGAGTATTTATTCAAAGATCGATCTGAGGTCGGGGTATCACCAGTTGAGAGTTCGAGAAGAAGACATCCTCAAGACTGCATTCAGGACTCGATACGGTCACTATGAATTCCAAGTCATGCCTTTTGGTTTAACTAATGCACCAGCCGTGTTCATGGATCTTATGAACCGGGTGTAAACCGTACTAGACAAGTTTGGTATTGTCTTCATCGATGAAATCTTGGATCTACTCCAAAGTAAGAAGGAGAAGGACATCTTAGGCAAATCTTAAAATTGCTTAAGAAGGAAGAATTGTATGCCAAGTTCTCTAAGTGTGAATTCTGGATTCCCAGAGTACAATTCCTCGGACATGTGATTGACTGTCAAGGTATTCACGTTGACCCTGCCAAGATTGAATCTATCAAGGATTGGGCGTCTCCTAAAACACCAACAGAGATTCGCCAATTTTTGGGCCTTGCCGGCTATTATAGAAGATTTATCGAAGGGTTTTCAAAGATAGCCAAAACAATGACCAAACTAACCCAGAAAGGTGTCAAGTTTGATTGGGGTGATAAACAAGAAGCAGCTTTTCAACTATTGAAGCAGAAGCTGTGCAGTGCACCAATCCTAGCCTTACCTGACGGAAGCGAAGATTTTATCGCATACTGTGATGCTTCAAAGAAGGGTTTGGGCGCTGTGTTGATGCAAAGAGAAAAGGTGATTTCTTATGCATCACGTCAGTTAAAAATTCATGAGAAGAACTACACAACACATGATTTGGAACTTGGGGCAGTAGTGTTCGCTCTAAAAATGTGGAGGCACTATCTGTACGGGACCAAGTGCACAGTGTTCACTGATCATAAGAGTCTACAACACATTCTTGATCAGAAGGATTTAAATATGAGGCAACGTCGCTGGTTAGAGTTGCTGAGTGATTACGATTGTGAAATTCGTTATCACCCAGGGAAGGCGAATGTTGTTGCTGATGCTCTGAGCAGGAAGGAACGAGAACCACTAAGGGTTCGGGCCTTAGTGATGACTATTGGCTTGGATCTTCCTAAACAAATCCTGAACGCCCAGACGGAAGCAAGAAAGCTGGAGAACATCAAGAAGGAGGATGTTGGAGGTATGTTAGTTGAGAATTCAAAGGATCCGGAGAAATTCAGAACAGAAAAGTTGGAACCGCGTACGGATGGAACTCTATGCCTCAATGGCAGGAGTTGGTTACCTTGTTATGGCGATTTACGGACTGTAATCATGCACGAGTCCCACAAATCAAAATACTCAATACATCCGGTTTGACAGATGTACCAAGACATGAAGAAGCTATATTGGTGGCCTAATATGAAGGCAAACATCGCCACCTATGTTAGCAAGTGTTTGACAATGTGTAAGTAAAGACGAACACAAGAGACCATCAGGTTGTTGTGCAACTACCGTTATACCTGAATGGCTAGTGGGACAAAACTTCACGATGGACTTTGTCACAAATCTTCCTAAGTCATCGCTGGGTTATGACACTATTTGGGTTATGTTGATCCGACTAACAAAGTTCTGCCATTTTTTTGCCAATGAGGGAAAAGGATCCCATTGGATAAAAATGGCGAGAATGTACCTAAAGGAGGTAGTCACGAAGCATGGAATACCTGTATCAATTATCTGTGATCGTGACCCTCGATTCTCATCAAATTTCTGGAAGTCACTTCAGAAGGCTTTGGGTACGAGTTTAGATATGAGTACTGCATATCATCCGGAAACTGACGGACAAAGTGAGAGAACTATCCAAACTCTCGAGGATATGCTACGTGCTTGCGTAAGCGACTCTTGGAAATGTAGGGTTAAACATTTTGCCATTGGTCAAGTTTTCATATAATAACAGTTATCCGCTAGCATTAAGGCTGCACCCTTTTGAAGCACTTTATGGTCGGAAAAATTGTCGTTCACTGTTTGCTGGGCTGAGGTATTGGGCAAGTTCAACGCAACTGGTCAGAATTAGTGCAGAAACAAAACGGAGAGAATTGTTCAAGTCAAGCAAAGGATGCAAGCGCTCGCGATCGACAAAAGTAGCTAGCCAACTTAAAGCGTAAGCCAATGGAGTTTCAAGTTGGGGACAAAGTTATGCTTAAGGTTTCGCCTTGGAAAGGGGTCGTACGTTTTGGCAAACGGGGGAAGTTAAACCCCAGATATGTCGGACCTTTCAAGGTTTTGAAAAAGGTTGGAACCGTTGCTTACAAGCTTGAGCTTCCTCAAGAGCTGAGCAGGGTCCACAATACGTTTCATGTATCCAACTTAAAGAAATGTTATTCTGACGATCCATTAGTCGTTCCGTTGGGAGGACTCCAAGTGGATGAAAATCTTCATTTTGTTGAGGAGCCGGTTGAAATCATGGATCGTGAAGTCAAACAATTGAGACGAAGCCGTGTCCCAATTGTCAAGGTTCTTTTTGTTTTTTTTTATTTTTACGATGGAACTCTAGGCGGGGCCCTGAGTTTACGTGGGAACGTGAAGATCAGTTCAGAAAGAAATATCCACACCTCTTCACCAAGACCGCACCATCGACAAGTGCCATGTCATAAGCCTTGCGGACAAGGCTCATTTAACGGGGGAAGACTATAACACCTCGTATTTTAGGTCATTGTATGACATTATGTAATTCATAATTTATTTTTAGGGTTTTACGCGTTTGCTCTTAAACCGTAAACGTTAAGTTAAATCGCGTAAACTGAAAATGATCATACAATGTAAACGGGCGTTAAACAATTAAATGTTTACGTCAAGCAAGTGTTATATGATTATTATGAGGATAATAAATAACTTTGTTCATCTTATTTTTATTGGCTACGTAAAATGCTTACGTTTCATAATAAAATACGTTTAGGCATACCCGGAAGTTCTAAAACCTAACTACGCCTAAACAAATACCCACGATTATACCCAATACTCAAAATATTAAATATAACATCACATATACATGCATTGTGCCGAAATTAAGAGGATTGGACCAAGAGTCATCATCTTATAAAGAATATCTAGATATTTCATAAAGGTAACTCTTACACCTTTATTCAAACTTGTCATGCTAAACTTAACTAGGGTTAGAAAGTAACTAGGGTTAAGTTAGCAAGATATTTATACTATAAATAGCCATGCATGCATGAGAAATATTTACTTACACTTATACTTAACAAATTTCATTTTCTTTCTCTCTTTTGAAGCTCAAAACCCACGGCTCAATTAAGCTCTCCAAACAAATTCATACTTTGATTTTCTAAGTATATACAACCCTATACACAACATACTTAAGGTATTCTAAGGTGTTGGGAAGCATTGGTTCATCATTTTCAAGTAATAAGAAGAAAAAGGAAAGATTAGGGTTTTGAAAACCTAATCTTGGGTTATAAGCTTGGAAGCTTTGTTTTTGAATCTAAACACGGGTTTAGAACTTATTTCACATCTCTTACATCATTACTAAGGTTTTCTTAAATCCTTTATACTTTTCTTTCTTATGATTTTATGTATTACATGTTAAATATAGCCATAATCACCTCTAATGACTTTTGAATATGTAAAATGAGTTATTATTTATGTTTATGATTTTATACACTTATTTTTATGTCATATGGTCCTATATATCATGGAAAAGTAAAAATAAAAGTATGTTAACATATTGATTAAGTATAAACATGTTTAGGACAAATTAGGGTTTTATAAGGTTTCTTAAACTTCACTTGTGACCTCTATAATCGCTACTCGCCGTCTCTAAGCGCCGCTTTATCTTCACCACTCCGGTCGTACTCTCGAATATTATGAGGACTAGGGATCGATATTGAACTTATTATAAGTACACATATGGTAAAAATCCATGGGTATAGCAGTTTTTATATCGATATCTTTAGGATTGGTCAAAGAGATCATCCTTCGAAGGACTATTATTACTGCATTCGTTAAAAACCTACCTGCAGTTGGCTTGCGAAATGGAAGAAGGAGATAGAGAGCCAACACACTTGGTACCCAGTCCTATATCATCCGCGGCGACCCCCTACGCGGCCCCTCCAACGAGCGCACGATCCAGAGACCTCTCATCGCCTTCGCAGCTCCCACACGTCCACCCCCCCCCCCCCCCTCTCGCGGCCTAGCGCTTTTTTGTCGCACTATAAACATAATACGCCCTCACTCGCGTGACCGAGTCCTTAATGATTTAAGAAACTTGAAAAAACGGATCTATAAACTAAAAAGATACGTTAAAAAAGTTGCACCGTTTCTCCGAGTTTAAATTTCTTCTTTTAAACTTATTTTTTATAGATAGGTACTATGCGAGTGGCAGGAGGTTGGAGGTTTTAAACAATATATTTTGTGTGTTCATTTGGATTGCTACGTGAGAGTGACATCGAAAGAATCGTAAATACGCGGAACTATAACGGTAAATTACGGCATTTCGATAATTAAAGTTTATAAAGTACATTATAAAATCTATGAACAGTAAAAGCATATCTCACGTGGATTTTATTTTTATAAAATATATAATCTTTTAAAAACGAGAAGTCCACGAAGGATTCCTAAAAATCCGGAGTTAAAAAGAATAAGTTATCGCGATTACGAGTTTACGCTAAATTAAACTCCTAAAAACGACAAAATGGACGGGACTGTTTGATGTAAACAGTAATCTGCTCTTGTATTAGTGACCCCTTACATCAAATGAATTTTTAAAAAACTTTAAAATGTAAATTATTTTGATTACTCGTCTTACTCCGAAAGACTGTGGTTGACGTAAGAACACGCCGAGCGCAACGGGGCCTTAAAACGGACAAGTTAGGTATCTTTTACGAAAGTATATTTTATAATCCATTTTCACTTTATAAATACTATTTTATAAATGATTAGTTCGGCCCCTTGTGATTGAGGCCCCATCCATACAACCAACCTCTGTTAGTGATTCCATGTATATAGAATATGAACGTGGTTATCAAAGTGTTATACTACTGGGACGTTTCATAATGAGGCCTCTTCGGATGGCGTATTCGATTGAGTTGTTGGAATTTAACGATTTAAAAGTGTCCTAACCCTCGACGTCATGTCATGACCTCTTTACTTTATGATAGCCCCGAACGAGAGTATGATGTAACAACTATAGGGTTTTTTTCTTTATTCGATGTTTAATTAAAAGTACTCAGTATGATACAGCATTAATTTAAATAGGTTGATTTATCGTCTTTGTGACGTTTTATCTGAGATTTATTGAGCTATCTGTACTCAAGGTGAGTTCATAGCCCCACGTTTTACTTTAATCATACTTTATAAGTTTTGGGGTGAGAAACATATGCACGTTTTAAATTGGACGCAAGCTATAAGTGGTACTTTTATCATGATTCCGTTTTGCCTAAGTAGCGATAACCCACTGTGCCCATAAATCATGAACTGTTAAATCACATATATGTAGTCGTGGATTACATTATGTGAGCGCGAATGATAATAAATAGATCTATTTGGGATGACTTCCCCGTTCGGGTGACTAGCTATCATTAGAAACGAACGTATTTCATGTCGGATACTGGATGTTAAGGGTTTTTTTGAACATCATCCTACGGGCAATGTAGGCAATATTATTGTATATTGTATTCAATTATGTCGTGTTTCGGTGTCATGGAGCTTAGGAGAAAACGTAAATAAATTTGTGATGTCTGAATCTGTTGCATTATCACAGGGAAAGTCTTGCGAATGTCCTGCCATGATCATTTATTAACCTATGGAATTTCACCAACTTTATGGTGACGTTTTAAATGCAATGTTTTCAGGAGGGTCTTTAAGCACGAGGTGCGAAGGATACATTGGGGGTTATATTTTGAAGTCATGCATTAAAGATTTAGTCACATTACATTTTGTTTATCTGTTATGGGCTGTAAATCTTTGTAACAATATCAAGTAAAGCTTCGGGCTTTTGTAACAAATACTTAAATAAATCCAATGTATCATTTAAAACGGACTTTTTGTGTCGTTTCTTATATATTCTTGTGTATTGATCTAATAAGTCACGCCGGATCCCTTAGTCCGTTGCGACCCATTTTGGGGGTGTTACACGTTCGGTGGATGAAGAATGTTACTCGTTCGGTTGAGACAACAAAAACTCGTTCGGTCCTTTAGATTATCACTCGTTCGGTCCTTGAGATTTGTCACTCGTTCGGTTGTTCAAGTTTTCCACTCGTTCGGTTCTAACGTTTTCCACTCGTTCGGTTCTATAGAAAAGAACTCGTTCGGTCCTTCAAAAATTTTGCTCGTTCGGTCCTTGAGTTGTTTCACTCGTTCGGCTCTATAGAAAATGAACTCGTTCGGTGTTCAAAAATTTTGCTCGTTCGGTGTTCAAAAATTTTGCTCGTTCGGTGCAACTTTACTCGTTCGGTCGTTTTTGGAATGTAGCTCATTGGACTCGTTCGGTGCTCAAGTTTTCGACTAGTTCAGGTGTGTCTAAATATCAAACACAACACGAAAAGAAAACCAACTAAAGGTTGTATAATCTAGAATATAAGCCGACGCGAAAACAAGAAGAAAAATGGTGTTTTTTTCAAAACGTTGGCTTCAAGACAGAAACACCAAGTTTATAGTAGACTTGTTTCTTTCTTCTTTTTGGCAAAAGTAAACAAAAGTAATGATCAATTTTGGCAAAAGTAAACAAAAGAAAGAAAACAAATAAGCCGAACAAAAAAAATTGTAAAATCTGGCGAATAAGCTTATAAAATCACCACAACTTTTCAAAAAAAAACTAAACCCACCCGAGGCGACTGATACCAAATGTTAGAAACCTCGTTCTAACACTTCATATGCCGAACCACACGGATCGAATCAAGAAAATAAGAAAGAGAGGTGATGGTTTTGAGAGATGAGAGAAAAAAAGATTTATTAGAAAAAAGATATTTGTGAGATTAGGAGAATTATGAGAGAGATTAGATATATATGAAGATATTTTCTAAGAAGAAAATATCTTTATATATACCCTGACACATAAATGTGACGCAAGGGGATATTTTAACTAGGACTCGGCTCGGGTTTTGCTGGATTTTAAACCCGAAACAATACAATATTAGATTAACTATCGAGCCGATTCCCGATAATATTCTATTTCAACATTAACTTGATTAAAGACCGAAGTCATCGTAGAGTGACCGAAACTTCCTTTTTCGACCTCAATAAATTGAGGCTTACACTGCCCCAAACAGCAAACTCACTTGTGCACACATGATTTCGAGGGCAAGTCTCTATCGGGAAGCAACTAGAATTGGTGACAGCTGGGTTAACTTCATCTGAAGGGTTTCAATGCTTCGTTGCATTTCCTACGAGAAGATTAAACGGAGTTTCTTTTTCAAGGAGGTTGGGTCATAGTCCGGGCGATTTTGGAAAAATCCTGTTAAATGTCGGTTAGAATTCGGCGTGACGAGAAAATGCGATAATACCCTTCACTGGTAGTGGGATGAGGTAATTTTGCACATGACATCAACTTTTGATTTTATCAACTCAATCCCGGAATTAGAAAGAAATCTTATGGCCAAGGACTGATTCATCCTTGACCATAAGTGGCATTTTCCAATTTAGCATAGATTGATGTCTTCACAACTTTTGGAGCATTTTGGTCTAATGGGAAAGGCAAAAAGAGGAGAAAGAATCACGAAATACAAGAAATCATCCATGAAGATTCCATGGTTTTTTCCAATATATCGTGAAAGATTTTGGCAACCATTACACCTTTGGAACGTGCCGGTTCATTGCATAACCCAAAAGGGCATGCGCAATCCCTGTTAACAAATTCCATCAATATATCAACACTTTACTACGAACACACGACTTGGAGACGACACGAACACAAAACAACACGAACCATCCACAACGACACCCAACCAACCGAAACACGAATTCACGATAGGCAATGTCTTTTACGTCTAAGGGAGGTGAAGGTAGTCGTCTCTTGATCAAGTGGGTCAATTGGGTCTGATGTAGCTGGAAGATCCGTCCAAAAAGCAATAGTACTCCATTTCTGGGCTAAGCTTCAAGCATCTGATCCATAAATGGCAACGGGATAATCGGTCTTTACGAGTATGCATCATAGAGTTTTCGGTAATACGATCGCAAAACTCGCCATCCGTTAACCACCTAGTGGGTATTAATTTATTTTACTTCATTTGGTACCACGGTTATGCCTCCCTTCTTAGGGACCACAATGAACCGGGCTTACCTAGGGACTGTCAGAGTCATGTCGAGATAGGGTTATATTACCCGGCATCACAGAAGTTTGATAACTTCTTTGCTTAATACTTCATGGGATTTTAGCGGTTACGGGTTAACTCTTCTCTGATGTTGAACTAAAGGTTTGGCATTTTCATCCATCAAAATATTAGGGGGCTGCAAAACTTTGGATATATCCCATTATATCAGAAAGAAATTTCCAAGCTATGGCATGTTTGTGTGACTTCTTAAGGAACCTTGATCGGCGCGGTTTTATCCTCACATATTTCAAGTTTTTAGCGAATTATGACGGGTTATTTTGTCATCACCCTCCAAAAAGCCACATACATCAAGATGGGATGGGTAAGCCTTTTGAGTTCTAGGTCAGGAGGATCTTCACATGAAGATTTAATCTTTTTCAGGCACATTAATCTCACAAAACTGGTGGGCGGAGGTGATTTGGGTCACTATTGAGTACAATTATACAATTCCTCAAGGGTAAAAAAGTATCTCCCTCAGAATCATAGATTGCCGTCTACCCTAGTGGGATGAATCATCGGTTGTTTCAAGAAAATTCATCGATCTCTTCCATTAGAAATCACTTCCTCCGAAGGGACGTGAAAAATGTTGAGAGCCGAGAATCGTCATAGTTCCGGTTGTAGAGTGGGATTGCACTTTCAGAAATTTCAAGTACTTATTGAACATATTCTTCACAAGACAATGTCAAATAACATCGACTCGGTTAAACGTTTCAATGATATTATAGGAGAAAGTCTTAGTATCACCGACTTTGAAGGTCACGGATTGGTCATCATGTCTAAGGGTCATTTGTTCACCGTGAACATCTATCAAGGCACGTGCTGTTCTCAAGAAAGGTCTTCCTAGAATTAGGGGAACCCGAGGATCGGCAACGTAATCAACGACCACAAAATCGGCATGAAAGAAGAACGTTCCAACTTTTACGAAAACATCCCTCGGTAATGCCAGGTCGCATGCTGTAGTAGAAATCGTTCGGTCGGCAACGTTCGAGAATCATGCGGAGTTTTGGTCAAAACTGGGACACTTAGTTCTTTCCATATGGTGAGAGGATTAGGTTGATGCTTGCGCCCGAGATCATTTTTTAATTAATCTTTTTTTGGCCAGGGCTAGCATTCATTCATTTCCGGAAAGTCACACGGTATAAGAAATCTACCGGGGTCCAAGCCCTCCATACATCCTTCCAATTTCTCGGGAAACTCTTTTAGGATAACCGCATTGAGCAATTTCGTTTACCGGTGTCTTTGTCAAACTAAATTATCGTATCCGTGTCATGAGGTGCTTTCTAACATTGGTGCAAAATTTGGGCATGTGTAGCGAGTGCGTCCGCGAAACTTAGCTCGAAATGGGATTCCGAAAATCTCATAAAATTCGAAGCTAGAAGATCGTACTTTTGCACGGAGCTTTTCTATGTCTGGCCCCTTGAAGGATAAGGCAAGGTTGGTTTAGTTTTTGACAAGAACAATTGGTCTTACCAATTTGGTCATTAGTTTGGACCACCAGAGGTTGGATGTTTTCGGTGCTTGGTTGCACCGTATCCTTTGTCACCTCGGGTTCATTTTCCATAGGAGGAGAAGAAATTTGAGGTCCATTATAGGAAACACCGCTTCGGGTAGTGATTGCTTTCACATCACCTTTCGGGTTAGCAATGGTGTTGCTTGGAAGAGAACCCGAACCCGAAGTAGAAGCGGTATTACTATTCACGAATTTGGTGATCAGGTCCGTTATATTTGCCATTTGATTTTGCATATTTTGCATAACCGCGTCATTAGCTTTGACGTAGTTATCAAAATCGGGCTTAGACACACCTGGTGCTGGTGGAACTGGAGCTTGGTAAGCTGGAGCTTGAAAAGTCGGGGGTGGGGTGGGAGATGTTTCTAATTTGGTGGTTGGTAAACTTGTCCTTGATTGAAATTATTACCCCGATTTTGGTTAAAATTGTTCCCCCGATTTTGGTTGAAATTGATCCCCCAATTTTGGTTGTTTTGATGGTTTCAATCTTTTTTGATAGGAGGAAAAACAGGGAGGTCGAATTTGGTTTGCAACCATCTGAGGTCTTGTAACTGGCATTCCCTTGGTTGTAGTTAACTGCGGCGGCTTGTGACACGTATTCTTGGATATTGTCACGATAGATGTTGCCATCGGTGGCTGGACAATTTTGGTAAGAATGACCACCCCCGCAAGTTACACAACTTTGCTCGACTGCTTTTACAGGAGCGGGAGCTGGAGTTTGGTTTTTCTTATCGAGAATCAATGCTCTAAACCATTATCTTTAGCTCAGCAAATCGGGAATGATATCTGCTAGGGTAGAGTGAGCTCGTAACTCTCCTTTGGAAACAATGCCTTGTTGCTTCGTGATTGACGAACTTTGGACTGCTCTCGCTGAGAGGGTTTTTTAGGCATTCTCGAGGCATTTTATCCAGAAAGTTACCCACCCGCAGCGGAGTTTAAATGAATCAATGATCATTCCGAATTTAGGGCATTATAGAATGTATGTGTTGATGCAATTTGGAAAACCCCTGAGCGGCATCCACTAAGAAAGATCATTGAATCGGTCCCATGCCTCGTAAAAAGTTTCATCAAATTTTTGTTGAAATCTCGTGATTTCATTTTGAAGATTTGTTGTTTTAGAGGGATTGGGGGAGAATTTGTAATCGGGATTTCGAAACAAGGATCTTTCCCATGTAAGAATCATCGAGGGGGGTTCTTTTTCAGCCAAATCCGGGTGGCTCCCACGAGGGGGAAAAAAAAATGGGAAAAGCATAAGCTTACCGACGTACTCGGGACGTTCGGGAACTTCATCGTAGAAGTGATCTTGTTGAAATATCGGATATGAGCATGTGGGTCTTCTTTATCATGTCCAAAAAATTGCTTGTTTTAAACAAGATTAAGTAGATCATGCTTGATCTCAAAGTTGTTTGCGGTGATTTCGGGAACAACGATCGCATCCTCGTAACCCTCGGTGGGTGCTTCGAGCAATTGCGCCATAGTTCGATTATCGTCCATCGTAACTATGGGAGGATTGAAAGTTTCTTGATTGTTATTTGGTTTCTCAAGATTTGTGTGATTTCAACAGAAGTTTGTCGGTACTTGTTGTTGTCGACGTTTCGGGCTTGAGAACGAGTGGCATGCACAAAACAAGAAATATAAATAGAAAATTTACACGAATTTTTTGGTTTTTCAATGGTTATTTACAATGATTTTAACGGGACAATGAGATAAGACAACTTCATCCAAGTAATCTACTTACTTCACTGGTAGCTCTCAAAAAGATTAAACGCACAGGTGAGCGGAGGAGAGTAGGGAATACGCGATAGGCATATTTCTCCTTTGGGTTGTAGTTCCTTGGAACAACCCTCCTTTTACCAAATTTATAGCTTGTTTAACTTTGCAACGGTGACCGTACGTCGTATTAAGAGTCAAAATAGCAAGTTTTTAATTCTTTTGTTCGATTTGGGAACCAACAAGTTCACCGAAAGTTGTTATGATAATACCTCAATTGAGAATATTATATTTTGGTATTTTTACCAATTTGTGAATTTTATTTCTTTTTATGGACAATGTATTTATATTTTTGGTTTTTCTTGTTTTATAAATATATACTAAAAAAGAAATGAAAAATATTTTTGTATTTTTATAAAAATAAAAGAGATATTCACAAATTCAAACACAATTTGTCAAACGTAACGATAATTCGTTTCACAGCCTCCCCGGCAACGGCGCCAAAATTTGACTCGCGTAATCTTACTCCTTTTTACATATAAATAAATATAAATATATAACAAGGATCAAAATCCACAAAATCAATGAAACCGGAAGTAGTATAGAATATTTCCGGGTCGTTATGTCCCAACGAGGCTTGAATGGAAAATCGAATGACGAATTGATAATCGATGTTTGAATATGACAAGGAAATGATTGGGCAATAAACCTAATAGGCAAATGCACACAAAGATAAGCAAGGAAAATAAGCTAGAACAAGCATAAAAGCTAGAAATGGTAAAAACACTTAAAACTTTTAAACTAAGACACAAATAAGCTCAAATAAACTTAAGACAAAACCAAATAAGCTAGACTACCACTAAATAAGCAAATTCAGCAAGCAATTTAGCCAAGTTAAACAAGAGAAACTCAGCAGTACTAACCACAGTACTAACAGTATTAACTATCAGTACTAACTTGGAGTTAGTACCGCTAGCTTTAAGTTAGTACTGTTAGCTTAGAGTTAGTACTGCTAGCTTTAACAAAACACAATGAAACAAGAAATAAGCAGATAAGCTAAAACAGATATTTAACCACCCCTATTAAGCACTTGGGCATAAGAATAAGCAACTAGAATAAGCTAAAATGGCAAATAAGCTAAAAAGCTACAACTGATAAACTATTAAAATTGCTTTGAAAAGGCGAATAAGCTTAAATAAGCTCTACTAAAGACAGTAAACGAAAATGGTTTAATCTACTCTAAAAAGCTAAGGAAATCTTAAATAAGCAGAAATAATAAGCTGATAAGCTAAAATGAACTAACAGTACTAACAGTTTTAACTACCGGTACTAACTTAGAGTTAGTACCGCTAGCTTTGAGTTAGTACTGCTAGCTTTAAAAATCCCAAAATAGAACCAGCAGTACTAACTATGGGTTAGTACTGCCTGTTCTAAACACCCCTTAAAGTTTTCAAAAATCATTTTTCTTTTTATTTTAAGCCGATTTGGTCCTAGTTTGTTAAAAACAGATTATCAAATAGCAAAATAAGACACTTATAAGCAGATTCCAATCAAGAATAAGCACTTAAATGAGCTGAATCAATCTAACAGCATTAACTCATAACTAACAGTACTAACTAAGAAATTTGCACAAGTCACTTTTAAACTAACAACTAAGCAAGATAAGCACTAAACATCGTAATAAAGCATAAATAAGCAAATATAGGCAACAAATAAGCACTAATAGCAGTTCTGCAGTAAATAAGAAAAATAAGAAAAATAAAAACTTACAACTCCCTTGCTCAAAACAGGGTTAAACAAAGAGTCTACAAGCTCTAGCTTGTATGAAACAAGCTAGTGAGAGTCCATAAGCCCATCCAGAACTGGCTTATCATCCATAAGCTGTGGTATATTTGAGTGTGGACTTTTTAGTGACTTTACTTAAATTCTTAGTATTTGAGTTAAGACAAATGACTTATATGATTTTATAAGACTTAAAACATATTAAGTAAAGCTTTTAACAAAGGAAATACAGAGAATCAAGAAATGACTTAAAAATTCCAAATTTGCATTAAGACGAAAATTAAAGTTACAAGACTTGGAAGAGTAAAATTTGCATAAAAGTAAGCTAAAATTTAAACTAAGAACTAGATAAAAAAACGACTCCTGCTCTTGGGTTACAATGGCCCTATTTATACTAAAATGAACTAAGGTCTTGGTTTCTTGGTCTTCCTTCTCTTCTTTCTTCTGTGTTTCTTTGTAGAGACAAAAACCCAAGTGTGCTTGTTGTGTGAGGGGATTCTAAAACAAATCCCAGCCTTTAATTTCTTTTGTGCTTCTTTTGAATCAATCACAGCCATCGAAAAGCTTGGAAAGTGGTGAGGGATTGCCAACATGGCAATTATAAAGCTGGGGGGAGATAGTGGAGGAGGGGGAAATGTTTTATCCTCTGAATTTTTCATAATTGCAGGATAAAAGGGGAAAAGAGAACCCGTGATTAGTTCTTGGTTTGTTGATTACATAGGAAGTCCTTGGTTAATACAACTTGAGGGGTTTGGCAGTTTTGCCCCCTCAAGTTATATTTTACTAGAATTGCAAATTCAGTCCTTGTATTTTATCACCATGCTACACAACTTAAAAACTTGGCACTTTTGGTCCCTCGAGTTCGGGGTTGACTTCAACTTTGTCGGGGTTGACTTTCTATTGACTTTTTGACCCTGACTTTTGACTTTTTAGCTCTTTTCGAATCCGTGCTCGGTTTTGTCGTTTTTGGCTTTGTTTTTCGTCCTTTTCTGAATATCCGTATCCTGCACAACACAAATGCAAAACAAACATATATTGGCAGTTTTTTTGTCTGTTTTTGGTCATTTAAGTCCGTTTTTTATGGAAAAAGGTATGTGTAATTAAGCACATACCAAAATCCCCCATACTAAGGTATTGCCGTGTCCTCACGCAATGTTATGAAGTAAACATTTACGAAAACTAAGAATCTCAATCCCCCTCGACTAATAACTTTGAAAAGTAGCTAAGTGTTCGTCAAAGGAGATAAAGAACCAATAGTTTTGACAAGTCCCGTTTTCACCATTTTTTATGTACACTAACTATCCCTAATACGTCAAATTATGTTTTATAGTGCATTATTACGAAATATCATTTAATAAGTTTTCATATTTTATTTAAGTAAGTTTAAACGCAAAACGCTTACGTAATGCATTATGAACTTCGATGCATGCACAAACTACGACCAATTACCCCTACACACCTTTACCAATAGCCCACAATACTGAAACTTATGAACAAAAATGCAATATAATAAGATCTTCCTTTTATAACCCTTAGAACCGCCCCAGGGTGCTTTACACACAAAGTGTATCAAAGACCTTCCACAACTCTATGATATTATCTTTACCAACCTATGCAGCGCAAGTTTAGCCTTACAGTTTGCACATACACACTCGAACGCACCATCCCGTCTTACACAATCCCACACCCCCTGACTTATTGCTGAATTATGTTTTTCTTGCCATAGATATTTTTCTATCAAGTTATTATATATACACTAAACTTCATTTCCTGCACATATATTCACATGCACCTCATACAACACATTAAACTCTTCTCTTTTCTTCCAAAGAAATCGGCAACCATAAGTAAAACCAAGGAAGAAAAATAGTTATTTGATTATCAAGATGATTTCAAGGATTTTAAGGTGTGTTAGTATAATCAAACATAATTTGAGGTTATCTTGATTTAGGTGTTTAGGGCTATCATTTTTTCATACATCATCATCAAGTGTTCACATTGTTTCATAATACTTGTCAATCTCATATTTTTCTAATAAACATCTTTATAACTCTATTGTATATAGGTATAGAGTTGAGATCCTCAAAAAACAAGGGCAAAAAAAAAAACAAATGGGTTAATCCTAACCACTCATTTTTTCATCATCCACTTTCCCACCTTTTTCTTAAAACTTAAATATCTAGCAAACGATAAATCGTTAAACGAAAAAAATACACCATCGCGACGAGTATTTTTTTATCTTTCTATAGAGGGGCACTTATATATACTTTCGACGAACTTTTTTCGATTTTTTTTTTCAAATCACGTCAGAAAAATCTCATGGGATTTTTTGAAATCACATGAGATTGTGATACAAATCTCATGTGATTTTTTCAGACGTGATTGAAAAAAAAAACGGAAAAAAAGTTCGTCGAAAGTATCGCAACGAGTAATTTTTTATCTTTCTATAGAGGGCACTTCTATATACTTTCGACGAACTCTTTTTTCGAATTTTTTTTTCAATCACGTCTGAAAGAATCACATGAGATTTGTATCACAAATCACATGTGATTTTATGAAATCACATGAGATTGTGATACAAATCTCATGTGATTTTTTCAGATGTGATTTTATTTCATGAAACGTGAATTTTTCGACGAACATTTTTTTTCGAATTATTTTTTTTCATCACGATCTTAAAAAAATCACATGAAGATTTGTGTATCACAAATCACATGTGAATTTGTGAAATCACATGAGAATAGTGATACAAATCTCTATGTGAATTTTTCCAGGACAGTTGATTGAAACATTTCGTCGAAAGTATCACACATTTTCTTAAAACTCGAATATCTATCAAACGTTAAAATCGTTTAACGAAAAAAAATACACCATCGCGACGAGTAAATTTTTATCTATCTATAAAGGGGCACTTAAACATACTTTTCGGATTCGAACTTAATCGAATTTTTTTTTTTGCAAACACGTCAGAGAAAAAAATCTCATTGGATTATATTAATCACAGTGGATGATGTTGATACAGACTCTCATGGGAATTATTCAGACGTGATTGAAATAAAAAATCGAAAAAAAGTTCGCGTACAATGTATAATAAAGTCCTCGTCTAAAAGAAAGATGATGTAAACTCGGTCGCATGGTATGTTTCGTATTGCGTAACGATTAACGGTTTTGAGAATATTTTAAGTTTATTAAAAAATAGGGTGAAAGTTAGTTTTTTAATTAAAAAAAAATAACAAATTAATCTAAACCATTAGATGACAATAAAAATGAATGGATAAGATTGAAGTCGGTATGTTCTTTATGTTTGACCAAAATTTCCATATGGAATCTTTTCTCATCAATTATAACACCAACTATAGATGAATTGTTATAAATGGAATTACAAAGAAAACAAGACAAGTACTTACATATATATATGATATAGTAATTATGTATCTATATAACATGTGTATGTATATTATATAAGTGTATATAGTAAGTAAGTATATACGATTATATATATAAATATATATATAATATTTAAAAATATATAAATATATTATTATATATATATATATATATATATATATACGTAACATATATATATATACGTACTTGCAAAAATTGTTAACTAAATCATACACATGTTCATACACTTAAAAATATTTATTTTGACATCTCATATGTTACTTGTTAAAATATTAGACTTGTTAAATTGGAAGTTATAAACTAGCTTAGTTAATTATATATTTAAATTCATATTCTTAGTATTTTAGTTAACATTGTGGAAGTGTTGGATGGGATTAGGATAGATTGGATTTGTTGTTTGATATAGTAGTGAATGAAGATAGGTTAGATTATGCCCTTGGGGAAGTTGGGGTGATTTTCGGATAGATTCTGACATAATATAAAAACTTTCCCAAAACAGCCCGCGTGTTAGGGATGGGTTAAAAACGTTTTGACAAGTAAAAACTTTAAAATTTTGTTAGTACACTTAAATACGATTTCGGAGATGTAAAGAACATAAAAATCAGACTTAAAATGAAGAAGTTGTAACAATTCGCGTTTTCAAGTCAACATTATTCCTGAGCCATGACTCTGTTTTGCTTTTAGTAGGAAATGGTTATTTTATTTTTTTAGCCAGTTTTGTGAAAATCGCCGTTATTGGTTAATCTCAAGCTGTGCTAGGGATTTTTTATCCGTTTAAGCGTCTGAGAAAGTTAGAAATTTTATATTTTTGCTCCGGAAGCGTAATTATTAAATTTCTTGTATTATAAGGCTTTTCCCTGTATTTGGTAAAAAACGTGTCAAAAGTCTTATTTTCGCATGATCTAGCATTTTATTAAATGTTTTAGCCCAAAACAATGTGTATAATTTGAAAAAAAAACAAATTAAAACCATAAGCCTAAGCCATGGTGGCCGGCTAAAAGCTCAAAACAAACACCTCTTATTTTTATTATTTTGTGTTAAATGGGAGCAAGGGCCATTTGTGTATAAATCAAAACACACACACACACACACACACACACACTCATTTAAACAAGTTAGAAAAAAATTTCACCCTCCCCTTTCTTCTCCCTTGTGACCGATGAGCACAACACCACCACCAAAAACCACCATCAACTTCCATGCAACACAATGCAAGTACATTTTCTTCATCTACACACTAAATCAAACATATGTCAACAAGAAATTTCAACATGCATTGAGCATTTTCAAGATTTTGATTTGAGCTAGTTTTCTTTGATTTTTAGGTAAAATTGGGTTCAAGAGTATTAGATCTAGTGATCTTGTAAGGTTTGGTTTAACAAAAAACTTTGGTTTGATCTTTTTGGGGGTGTCCAATTTTTGAAAACAAGGGGAAAGGCAAAGAAATATTTTGTGATCAAATTTTACTTGCATATTCGTGTTCGTAAGCTTATTTCTAACTCTCTCATGATGTTATTTTATGTGTTTATATTGCATGCATATGCTTGTTACTAGGAATCCATGTGCGATAGTGTCAATTAAATATTTGTTGATGGATCGTTGATTTGATTAACTTAGTGGATGGAGATAGGATAGTTAAGCTTATTTTTGAAGTTGTCGGATGTCGAAAATGGCATTTAGGAGGTTTTGTAATAGGCTTTTTGAGCATAAAATTGGCGTGCCGAGTTTGGATATTTTAAAGTTTTTGAAGTCTATTTTGGACTTTCAAATATGACAGTGTTCGTTCATAGGTTCGTTAACTCTTAAAAATGAAGTTTTTATGGCCGTCAGAAGATTAAGAAAATCATTTATTTAAAAGGGGACCAAGTTAGCATAACTTGGTTACAAGTCCAATAAGAATTACTTTGGAGTGACGAAATAAATAATTTGCGTCGCACTTGTGGATTCGTAGTATATAATTATATATGTAGTAAATATTAAATGCAAGTTATGCATTATATGGTTTTTATTTCTCGTAATCACGTACCGCTATATATATATATATATATATATATATATATATATATATATATATAATATACGTATATATATATATTTATAATATAAAATATATATATGGATATAGAAATAAGTATATATATATATATACAATGTAAATGTAATTCTAAATATATGTATATATAATATAAATATTCGTATATGTAATAGAACTATTATAGTATATGTATATGTGCTATATATAGGATATGTATATGGTGACTAATTTATATTATTATTATGGTTATATATATAAGTATTAATATATAGTATTTGTTATGTTATATATATATGTATTACAATATATATAAAAGTATTGATATTATATAGAGTTAAATATTATACATATCTCATGTATAATATCCACTATCTTATGTATATGTATACATATCATCTAATGTTAATATAACATATACTATGTATATATATACATAGATATTATATAATTATAGGGCATATAAATATTTATACTAATATTATCTATATATAATAGTACTACATAAATATATTACAAAATTACATATAGATAGTTGACAGATACATATATATATATTATAATAAATATATATAAATAAATATATATATATATAGTAAATACATTATACGATATATATATACATTAAAACAAATTGTAAACGCCGTACCCAAAAAATATACAAGCGCAGCGGAAATACCACATGGGGGAGTTGCTACTTCATAATACACACGCTAGATACAAGAGAAAGACCTCTAAAAAGTGTCGTTTGTAAAACAACTCGGTTGTGATTTCTAAAAATTAAAATTAATAGTTGTTCCCATAATTTGACCATTCACCTAAGAAAAAACTTAGAATGTAAATGTCTCCAATGGCACATCAAATAATCCAATGCATCGAATTCCACTGAGAAGAATCATGCTTATAAGTGTCAAAATTAATGTTGGTAGCTTCATAGATTATTAAATATGTAATTAAGTTTCAAATGAAAATGTATTTGATCCACTGTCTCATCACCAGTACCATGTAAAAATCCAAAGCTAAATACAGCAAGTGGCACACACCATTTATGGTCACCAAAGGTACCAACTTATCCACAGAGTTTATAAATGAATGCATGACCAATTTAATTTCACACTAAATGCGTTCATGTATTTATAGCACTTATTCAAGGTCATAGTAAATATCCATTGAAGTAAAAAACAATGATTACAGATCCTCTAAGTTTCAGAAACTGCGTACGTCGACTTGTATTGTATGCGAACTTATTCAAGGCACCGTAAGAATGTACCACATCGGAGGTGTTCCCTCAAAACACCCTGGGCATAATAAAATAATGTTTCCCTCATGGTGTTTCCGCTGCCAAGAACACCGCGAGCATGTATGCCAAATAATAAGTTCCCATCATGGGTTGTACCCTCCAAGAACACCCGGGCATAAAGAATGTTCGTGTCCCGCAGGCGGTCCATCAAACTCGTTAAACTAAGACATTGGTGTTATATTACGTGTCTTTCAGTGAGAAAGTCTAGTACCACGCCGTAACGGATTTGTCATCCCTAAAAAGACTATTCGTTATAACAATCGCGCTTACCCTCCGTGATGAATTCAAACGTCGTTATCATGCAACATAAGACTAATCCATAATCATATTCAAGAAGTAAAGTCTAGCATCGAGACGCAAAAAAAAGATCGAAGTAATAGTAAACCCAGTAGATGAGCTATGTTAAATGAGTGATGTAAACCAATGTTTAAACAATCCGTAAACATGTAAATGCATTTGTAAACAAGCATGTTCTCACCCCAAAAATATATGTAAAACCAGTCAAACATGGGGCTATAAACTCACATTGATCAAAGACCACGATCAAATAATCCAAATAAATCACAACCGAATCTGCAACGATCTCAACCACGACCTATAATTATGTCTCTCTATTATAATACACGTATTAAATACGATCAACGATGCGTACATCGTAACGACGAAATCATACATATTTTAATATGTATACATACATATATACATGTGATGAGAAATCCACTTGCGCGTCTTTAAACCTTAACCCTTAGTATATTATATGAATATATACTATTTTCCGTCCAATCATAGCTTATGTCGAATATTTACCGAAAGTTACTATTTTTAGACCTTCCGTTTTTAGAACCGAACAGTGGTCTTAAATATAATTAATTGAAATAATAGATCAACCGACCTTTAGTTTTGACCCGCTATGTCTAAATTTTAAAACTGACAATCCTCGCGGCAAAGTAAAACGTCATTACGAACAACTTTCGTGTTTCGCCGGAAGGCTGAAACGGACTCGAAAGTGCTCAAATCCTTTAATTAATAAACCTGTCAGATTTAATATATATTAAAAATAACCTATTTTTCTATTAAAGTGTATATTCCGATTTCACTCCAGTTTCTTCGTTATTGGGAGTTAAAAGTCCCGTTTTATATCAAAACGTCCGTCAAAATATAATTTGTTATATTGTAAACCAAAGTCTGACTTTTCAAAGTCTCGAATCCCGAATCTCATGTTTCGTTTTCTGCTCACAATTATCCGTTACAAAACGCGCCAAAGTCCGTTTTTAGTTCAAAACTCGTCTAAACTATATCTAGTATCGCTTATACATTATTATCAATCCCGTTTTAAATATTAATATCACATTTTACTTAGACGTCGCAAGTTTAAACAGATTTCATCACATATACATTTTATCGATAATATAAACGAAATAATCGAATACTTTTAAATTAAACGCACCCTTTTTCGGTGTCAACACAATCAAACGCACCCGTTTCGGTGTCACAATATCAAACGCACCCATTTCCGTTGCAAACCAAACCCGACCAAACAACCCGACGCCCCGGCTGTCCCACAGCCTAACCCGACACCCCGTCGTCGGTTGTTAACCCACAACCCGACCGCACCCTTTGCGGCTGACCCGAAACCCAAACCAACCCAAACCCGACGCACCCCGTGTGGTGATAAACCACGAAACCAAACGTACCCCGGCTGTTTGACAGCCAACCCAAACATCCCCCGGCTGTTAATGACAGCCGAACCAACAAACACCCCCCCCGGCTGTGTTCGCAGCCAACCAAACCCACCCCTCGTGTTGATATAAAAACCAAACGCATCCTTGCGTGTGAAACCCGAGAACCAAACGCCCCTTGGTGGTGGCTGTTAAGCCAAACGCACCCTAATATGTGGTTAATGACCGAACCGAACGCACCCTTCATGGTGCCGAATCGAAAACCAAACACACCCTTGCTGTTAGAACAGCCGAACGAACCCTGGCTGGTGTTACAGTCAAACCAACGCACCCTAACTGGTGCAAAATCAAACCAAACACCCCCTAGTGGTATTATAACAACCAAAACACACCCCGTTGGTACCTGAAGAACCCAAACGCACCCTGTCGGTGACTGACCCGAAACCCACGCACCCTTTTTGGGGACTCAGACGCACCCTTGTGCTTGTTACCAAAACCAAACGCAACCTTGATGGGTTTTATCAACAAACCACACGCACCCGCTTGGTGCTTTTATAAAACCAAACGCATTCTTGGGTGGTGGCTGCGGTGGTGATGGCGTGGTGGTAACGAGGTGGTATTTGTGACGATGATGGTGATGGCAGTGAGAGGGTGGCGGTGGCAGTGGTGGTGTGGAGGAGCGAGTGGGGGAGAGTGATTATGGGGATCGGGTAGATCGAGTTGCGGGGATCATTTTTGGGTTTGGCCGGAAAAGCCCGCCGAAAAAGTTTTCCGGCGGCGGCGTGTTGGCCGGTGGCGGTGGCCGGAAAATTAGGAGAGAAGAGAGGGTTTATATGTGTGTGTTTATATATAAGAATGACATGAATAAAAATTTTATAAAATTTTTATTTATATTAAAACTTTAAAAGTAAAAGACAAGTCAAAGATAATTGAGGGTCAATTATATAAATAGTATCACAGGGACCAAAAGTGTAATATTGAGAAACTTTTATAAAATATTGGTTCGGGACTCGTTTGAGCGACTTAACGGATGATTCAAATCTCGAAACTTGCGTCATTGTTTTCCAAATCATTTTTCTGATAAAAATGAGTATTCACTTGATAATGTTTCATAAATATTTTCATAACATTTATAAAAATATTCGTTATTTATTTTGTGGACCGATTACGCCTTGTTGCAGAATAAGAATGGATTTCAACTCGAATATTCGCGTTTTCAAAAACGCTTTTAATTAAAATGCTAAGTATTTTATTAAATATTTTTATTTAATAAAACGTGATAATTAAATATAATTTAATTATTTTTGTGTTTCTAAAACTTTGCGAGGGCATTTCAGTCACTTTCTGACTGTTTTCGGGTCTCGGTCAAAACTAAAAAGTTGTCAGGAATGTCGTTTTACATCAAATTGCTTTAGAGTCCGAATAATGAAAACGTGATTTAGCTGCTCGTTTTTGATAATTCAACTTAGGAATAACATATATCTCTTTTAAATATGTTCCGAAAAATTACCGGTTACGCGGTAATCGCTTTTATGTGAAAATAAAAGACCAAAAGTCAAAAGTCAAGTCAGACCCTAAAAGTCAAAGGGTAAAATCGTCATTCAAAATTTCAAAAATTCTCGGATGTTACAGGCGTTCCCATAACGGCCAACTCCTAATCATCCATAATATACATACTATACAACAATAGTAGGGATATCTACCACTTGATACATAAAGTACATAGTTGGCTTATATTGAGACCAACTAAAAATAATATACAACAAAACTTTACATCGTTGGTTTATAACACATACCAACGAAAAATCGATCATCATAAATAATAGAATCGGTTAAGCTTAGATGAACCGATTATCTCACAAACTTCACTTTTTTCTCCCTCTTTTTGTATTTTTCTGTTTTTTGTATTTTTTTCATTTTATTTTATTATCATTTTTTTATTTAATACTGAAAAACAAAATTGGGTGTAAAATTTTACCACTTCATGAACATGATAAATCTGGATTCTATTTTTGATACTTGTGAAAGTAGTAAACACACAAAAAATAAAAATATACTACTTTCACATTCCCATTGCATTGTGCAATTTTCCGACCAAACCATTGATAGAAAATACGCACACAAACACATGAAATATAATACTTTACACAAAAGCAACTAGCAACCGAAATAGGACTTAATCTAATAGGGTAGACTAAGGGGTAAAAGTGCAACGAAACAAATATTTGGTGGTGTAAGAAAAGAAAGGAATGGCTTAGCATATTTTTCTAGGGGTATCTTACTCTTAAGATGAGAATAAACAAAAGGGTTTATATGGGGGTTAACTAACCGATATGGTTAGTTAATATCACAATATGTATAGGCTTTTTGGTGTAATCCTAGAAATTTACTAGTTTAGAAAGGTCACTCTATCTATCAAAAATAGTGCTTATTATTGAGGTTTCGAGTTGTATACCAAGCCAAGTTCTAAATTATACTACAGTCGCCAGCCCACTCATATTTTTGTGGAATTTAGGTAAAAATCAGGAAACGAATAAGGCTAAATCCTCACAATTGGAAATTAGGGTTATGTGTTCATGTGCTTCGTTGTGTATAGGTAAATTAATTATCAAGTTTTACATTTATATTTAGCCGAATTACCTATTAACAAACACTAACGAGCAGTGTACCTGATTAGTTGTAGGTTCGTTGGTAAGTAAAGTGTCGATCACTAAGAGTGAGAGCGTTAATTCCTAAGTCTACCAGTATCTTAGTTATCTATGTTAGTTCTAATCTATGTTAATCTTAAGTTAGTCCTAATTCTAACGTGAAGGGGGTTTTCGAGACTGTCATGGGTTTTTAGAGATTAAGCAAGTGAGAATAATTAACACACGCAAGCAAATAATCAGAAGATGGAGAAGCGGTCACGCCTATTTGAAGGAAATCGTATTAACCATATTTAATCAAATAAAATGCAGGTTTGTTTATTAGTGCTATTGTCCTATTGTTGTTGATATATCATTCCTAGATTTAGACGGTACTTCTTTCTAAAATCTAGACATGCTAATTTTGTCACAATTAAACACATTCGCATAAAGCTATCAGTGTTGATTATAATATATCTTAGGAGATTAATAATGGTGATCTTATTAAACCCTAGCTCATCGAGACTTTACTAACTTACTGCTTAACGGATCTTTATATACTATTAGTCCACTGTCTGAGTCTTTACCAATGGAATCAGAATGTTATTTGTTCATCTTATGTCACCTGCTAGTCCAACTTGTTCACTAAACCAATGGAAAAGATAGGTCAATATTTGTGATCCTATGATTTTAGATATATAAATCGCAGATATGGAGAGCTATCCTGACATCTAGCTAACTCTATATTTTGTATTCCTAGATCCACTTGAATGATAGATCGCATACTTAAGCACATAAGTGAGTATAAATTGATAAACTTAATCAACACACAACAAATAAGAATGCAATCGGTATAAACAAACCAAACATTTAAATTGTCATAAACATGGCTAATACCCAAAGGTATTAGCCAATAACCATTGTAACGAATACAAACATAATAAATGAACTACCAAGGTAACCTAACCGAGTTAAACGAATGATACTAAAAATCGAACGATTATTAGAGTATAGATGATTACAACCTATTCCTTGTGAATTGAGGTGCTTTGCTTAACCTTCTTGGCTTCTCTTCCCTTTTGAATATTGACTTTTGTGGTTAAGGATTCGTCTACTTTTATGCTCTTTTAAAACTCGTTTTTAGGGTTTGTATTTATAGGGTCTGGAATATGGTCGATATGTCGTATTGAATGAGCTGAATACGACGTATTACGGATTTTTTAGAGTAGGGACCATATTTGATATCTTCCAATACTCGATCTTCGATACAACGTATAGGGTGTTCTGGATACGGCGTATAGGTCATCAAATCTTCGTGGTTTCTTGTGAAGTGAAGGCACGGACACGCCGTATCTTCCTTGATGGATACAGCGTATTGGGTTTTCAGAACAGTAGTCTATAGATTTTTTCGTTTAAGCTCCAAAATGCTTGCCTTTTTGCTAAACTTCACCAATTGCTCCATAATTACTACGAATAACAAATTTAAGCAATTAAGTACCAATTCATGCAATAATTATACAAAATGGGTAATTTACATAGGATAAATGATGCTATAAAATAGACGTTATTTGATGTCATCAAATATCTTCCTACTTGAATCATACTTGTCCTCAAGTAGACTTTAGAAAACTTATGAAAATGTATCCCAACCGAAGTCAAGGATTTTTCCTTTAAGCAATTTTTGTTCAATTACTAGTATACAACCAAACACCTCATAAAATAGGAAAATAAAAACACTCAAATCACTCAACTAATCTATGTGGTAACATTTAAGTAATTCGCTCAATTACTCGGTCGTGACGAGTACTCTATCATAAGCTTGGCAAGGATACACATCTCCACCACTATAGCTAAGGTGTAACAAGTCTATAAAGGTAAATTGGGTTAAGATTTAAAGGGTTGATCATTCTTTCTAGTCTCTATCGATACCAATATTCTAGAAAAGGCGACGAAACCACGCATACACATCTATAAGGATGGATAGACATATGTGATTGCTCACTCCTTAACTCGAATAAACTAAAGAATATGATTAGTAATCTTCACCAATAGTCGTAAACCAACAAGGGCGATAAAACCATGTATACACATCCATAATGATGGAATAGACACACATGATTGATCACTCCCTTATTCGAGTAAAATCAATGGTTAGGATGAAGAACAATAAAGGGTATGGAATCTTCTAATCCTTTCAACAAAAGTAATACACCAATAAGGCAGACAAAATCACACATACACATCCATAACGATGGAATAGATACATGTGATTGCTCGCATCCTCATTCGAGCAAGACCAAAGGTTAGGGATTAGGAAAAGGAAAATAATTGGTGTTAAATAAAAAGAACAAAACAAATAGATTAAGTCAAAACAGTTAACGAATAGTGTTGCTAGTTACTTTCCTGGCCGTACCCATGAAAAAGACACAAAATCATAGACATAAATGTCTTGATCATAGATTAACAAAAAATACTTAGTTGGCATTTCTGTAATGGTCAACTCCCAATCATCCATAATATACATACTATAGAACATTAGTGGCGATATCGACAACTTTGTACATGAAATACATGGTTGGTTTATTTCGACCAACATACAACAATACTCTACAGAATCACTTTTTTCTGATTTTTCTGATTTTTTTAACAAACCACTACGAATATCGATGTATTTTCACCATCTCAAGATCTCAATAAATCCGGATAATTTATCCATAATCCTCTATACTTCGGATATAAAATAATTGTGAAAGTAGAAAAACACACTGAAAGATTAAGACTAAAAATATACACTACTTTCACATTCCCATTTCATTATGCAATTAGCACGACCTAACCGTAAATAGAAAATTCACACACGTACCCAATTGCATTGTGCAATTTTTCCAACCTAACCGTAAATAGAAAATATGCGTTGCGACACAGGAAATATAATACTTTACACAAAAGCAACTAGCGACCGATTAAGGACTTAATCTAATAGGGTAGGCTAAGGTGTAAAGGTGTAATAAAACAAATATTTGGTGTAAGAAAAGAATGGAATGGCTCAACAGGTATTTCTAGGGGTATCTTACTCTAAAAATAAGAGTAAACAAAGGGGTTTATATGGGGGTTAACTAACCAGTGTAGTTAGTTAGTATCACAACATGTATAGGCTTTTTGGATGTAATCCTATAAATTTACCAGTTTAGAAAATGTCACTCCATCTATTAAAAATAGTGCTTATTATTATGGTCTCAAGTAGATATACCAAGCCAAGTTCTAAAGTTAACAACATCATCAGCACACTCATAATTTTGTGGAATTTGGGTAAAAATTTGGAAACTAATAAAGCTTAAATTCTTACAATATCTAACAAGGGTTATGTGTGCGAGGTCATGCAATAAATAATTTCACAAAATTATGCTTTTTTAAAAAAAATTAAGCATAGTTTAAGCATTTTATTGTGAAAAATAGGACAAGTAAGCATTCCAATTCTCCTCCCACCACTTGAGATATACAACGACCTTGTTGTATAAATATAACATTAACGATAGGAAATTAAAAAATTAGAACAAGAAACTCCCCTGGGATTTGCTCGGTATGACCCTTCACATTGCGTTTATGCACAAGATCGTGTGTTGTAAGTGTGGGTCTGAATACCAACATGACTACAACACACAGAATTCCAGAATATAAATACTCCACCAAAGTCGTTATTTTCGTTTAGTAAGGTCCTGTATAAGATATAAGAAAAACCAGTGCAATTCTATCTCCGGTATTTGATTGTTAGAAAACAAAAACAAAAACAAAAAACTATACAGGAAGTCGATACGCCATATCCTAAAACCAGGATACGCCGTATTGAGACCTGTAAAAGTATCTAAGGTACGGGTCAGATTGTTAAATATGCCGTATCATATTTATGAATATGTCGTATAGACAAATATGACAATAATGTTTAAATGAAAAAAAATAAAGACTTGATAACGTCCAGTTAAATCAATACGCCGTATCCATTGAGGTTGGATACGCCGTATTGACTAACTGGGAAGATATACTCGATAAAAAATAAGAAAATCCGGTAAGCACTTTTGTTTACAGCAAAGTCTTTAAGTTATACTTGTCTTCAGCTCTTCATTCCATCTCGTGCACACTCACATGTCCACGTGTGAGCCATTCTTCAAATTTTCGTTCTTCATGTATTCCGGTCCTAAATTCAATGCTCCTTTGTAGAATCCTTTTAGCTTTTGGTATGGGTGCGAAATACCTTTTGACTCATCTTGTGCACTCACCTTCAGCAATGGCCACATCTTGTTACATTGTGAATTAGTTAGGTGTTTAAACCTTGGATGTGATCGCTCCATTTGGTAAGTCACACTATCGTTTCATTGTAAATGGTGGTCATTCCATCAAACCGCCTTGCTTTGACACATGCTTCCCTACAAAACGGTCTTCCAACAATGATATCACAAATTCCTTCATCACGGTAAGCATCCATATTTTCCATAACTGCAAAATCTACCACAACAAAGAAGTTTCCAACAAAAATAGGTATATTCATAAAAGCTCCAACAACAGTTTTCCCTTTATACTCCACCTTTTCCTTTATTTTTGAATTATAAAAGCTTTTAGAGATCACATTAATAGACAAGAGAGGGAAGAAATTAGCATTAACATGTTCATAATCTATCATGCAAGAAAAGTGCAGATTAAAAGCACATTTGATATGGATCTTCCTATCAAAGTAGCAATAACTAAGGTATTCATGTAATCCATCAATGATCTTATTATCATGCGTAGTTTCAACTATATCCCCTATGGGTTCATCAATAATCTCACCATCCTTAATGGTGGGTCCAAAATCATCAACTTGATTTTTCCTAACCCTTAATGGTTCATTTAGATCATTTAGTTTAATATAATCTCCATACAATGGGTCTTATGATCTATTTAAAATCAAAGCTTTTCCCATTAGCCTAACTTCTAAATTAAGTTTCATCCTTTCTCTTAAACTTAATTCATAGACCCTCTTAATTATGTTGCTAGTAGGTTTATCACTTTTAAACATAACTTTGTCATTCCCTACTTTTAAAGTTATTTTCCTCTTAAACACATCAATTTTAGCATGAGAAGTAGACAAGAATGGTCTTCCTAGGATCAAAGAGGTCGTGATGTCCTCGGGCATGTCTAGAGCTATAAAGTCTACAGGGAAAACAAATTTATCAATTCCTACTAGAACATTTTCCGCTATACCTTTGGGACGTTTCATAGTTCTATCAGCCAATTCAACGATCAACTTAGTAGGAGCTAATTCACCTAAGGCTAGATTGGTATAGGTTGAGAAAGGCATAACACTCATGCTAGATCCTAAGTCTGCTAAGGCTTTATTCAAACATAAATTATTAATATAACAAGATAAAGTAAAACTCCTTGGGTCTTTTTTCTTAGGAGGTAGGGAATTGTTGAGAAGTGTTGTCCCAATTGAATAGCCATCAAAGTTTTTCAGTCCACACGATCCCTCCTCTTTATCATAGCAATCATCACACAAGAAACTAGGAAAGGGAATATTCGCTTGACTTGGCATGAAAAATAGCTTACTATTCTATGGGCCTGATACGACATATCGGCTAGGTATAATATGGTGTATCGGGGTTGTATCAGCTTCAACAGTTGTCGAGATTGACTTGACATGATCTCTCAGGTTTGTTTTAGTTGAACTAGGTAAATTTCCAGATCCCCTTTCTTGTAGTACCTTGCTCATTTGTCCGATTTGAATTTCCAAAGCTTTGATCGAGACTCCTTGAGCATCCGTGGAAGCTCGAATTTCCTTGATCAAGTTGGAGTTTTCTTCATGTCTTTTTGCAGATTCGGCCATAAACTTGCTCAGTGATTCTTTTATTGTTTGTCTTCGCTCTTGATACGAAGGGTTTCCATTGTTCCTTTGGTAGAATCCTGGAGCTGCTGCTTGATATTGTCCTCTTTGTTGGAATGGTACACCAAATTAAGTGTAATACGCTTCTTCAAGTGTTTTTCCTTCTTCTTTTAGTGGAAAATTCTTGGTGTAATGAGGTCCCTTGCATAATTTACACCCTACTTGAGCAGCATACACTTTTTCATTCACTTTCTTGATTTCTCTTCCAAGGTTATTAAGTTGAGCTTGAATAGCAGCTAATCCATCATAAGTTTTAGTACTTCTACACCTAGTAGACGTTCCATTATGCCATTTTTGAGAATAATCAGCCATCTCTTGGATGGCTTTCTTTGCATCAACAACCTTCATAGATGAAATGACACATTTGGAATCAAGAATCTCTCTAGTAGGTACATCCAATCCCTTGTAAAACAAGATCACCTCTTGCATATCTGTTAGGTAATGTTGAGGACATCTTAATAAAAGCTCCTTGAATCATTCCTATGCTTGGTAAAGAGTCTCATCAGGATCTTGTTGGAAGTTATTGATTTCATCCATCTTTTTAGCGGTTCGAGCATGCGGACAGTACTTAATCAAAAATTTTACATTAAGAGTTTCCCAAGTTGTAATTGAACCAGCTGGTTCATTCCTCAGCCAATAACTTGCGACTCCAGTAAGCGACATAGGGAAAGCTCTAACCATCACTTGATCTTGAGTTATGTTAGGGATATGGAACAAGTCGACAATCTCAAGGACTTTCTCAATATATTCATTGGCATCTTCATTATCCGATCCACTAAAAGTGTTATCACGTAGTTCCTTGAGAAATTGTCCTTTCAGCTCAAAGTGATCTTTTTCTTTGATCTTAGGCCTAGTAATGCCTGAGCCATAGCCTTCTCGGGTCTAAGTCATATGTTCCTCCATACTTGGTTCCGTCATTGTCTCAGTAACTTCTCCCTCGGACTGATCTTTGTACTCAGAAAATAAATCGAATTCCGGTGAACTCAAATAATCAAGACTCGATGCCTTAAAAAGCTTGAGGTTCAAATGACAAACTCGTTCAGGTTCGTCAAAAGGTTAGATGAGATCTTTGTTCGAACTCCTTGTCATGCACTACCTGAAACAGAGGATAAACAATCATTAGGATATGCTCGAGGAAAGAAAATATAGAAACCTAAGCACATAAATGGAATACAAAAATTTAAATTCTGATGCTGTATCAGTTAGTCGATATGCCGTATTCAATTGACTGAATACGCGTATTGACTGTTTGAATGGAATACGTTGTATTGGTTTAGAAAGGTTGATACCCCGACGCCATATTCAACTGGTGATTAACGCGTATCGATTGCTGATCGACAGTAACAGTGTATAGAAAACAAACACTTAATGCAGAAAAGTAAAACAAACACACAAACACAAAAATAAAAAAATAAGCAGTTGGGATAGATGATCCCGACACTAAGACTCAAAAATACAAAAAATTTTACACTAATCTAGGTTAGAACCAAAATACTAATAAAAATAAAAAATTAAACAACTTTACTCCTCAGAAATGGCGCCAAAAACTTGATGTGCTTCATTGTGTATATGGTAATTACATTTTCAAGTTTTTTACATTTAATATTTAGTGGTTACTTTATTACCAAACTACTAACCGGGCAGTGTACCCACTCTGTATGTAGGTTCATTGGTTAAGTAGTGACATACTGCGGCTATGGAAGTGTTCGATACACTAGAGTGAGAGCGTTAATTCCTAAGTCTACCAGTATTTTAGTTATCTACGTTAGTTTTAATGTATGTTAATCCTAAGTTAGTCTTAATTTTAACTTGAAGGGGGGTTTTCAGCCTGAGAGACTGGCACGAGGTTTGAAGATTAAGCTAGTGAGAACAATTAACACACATAAGCAGATAATCAGAAGATGGAGAAGCGGTCAAGCCTAATGTACGCGAATTGGATAACCTTTATTTAATCAAATAAAATGCAGGTTTTTTTATTAGTGCAATTGTTAGCCTTAAAATATGTTGACTTATACGAAATTACATTAGTTCATTAATAGTCAAACACGCAGGGACTAGATTAGACTATTTAGGATAGTTTAGTTGTGTTTGGACTATAAATACCCCCTCCATACTTCCATGGAGGGGTGAGGATTCATTATGTAACATCTTATAAAGTGTGTGTGCTCTCCTTTATCTCTCTAGACACACACATCTTTCCTTTTTCTCTCTATTTAATCTAATAATGGCTAAGTTCTTGTTTAATCCTCCCCAACCTCCGGATCAAGTCTCTTGTTAGTGATATCTTAATATCTTATTATTAACAATTGGCATCAGAGCTACAGAAGTGTATTGTATCATGTGTTTTGTTGTCTCGGTTACTGTTCATTCATGGGTATACTGTTGATTAATCTTCGTGTGTGTTTTGTTTCCTTGTGAAAAAGCCATGAATCTGCTACAGTTGTTGTTATATGTTTCTGTGATCATAACTGGTTTAGATCTGCTACTCATATGGTTTTAAGACAATTTTTTTAAAGCTTATTATTTTTGGGTTCTTGGAGTTCTTTGTAGCGATTTGATGAAATGGTCATGGAATACAGATCCGGAATTTCAGGTTAAAGGACAAGATTTTTTTTGTTTTTTGCTAAAAGACAAAAAACAACAGGGTAGCGATTTGGCAGATAGCGAGTTGATGAACAGGTTAAATGAAGACAAATCTCTAAGCCAAATACAAATGAACCTCTGCCTAAATTTTGTCTCAGTAGCGAGTTGAGGGTTAGAGACAAGGTTGACTGAGTCAACTCGGTAGTTACAGAGTTGACCGAGTCAGAGTCAACCGGGTCATTACCGAGTCAAGACAAATAGAAATAAAATACAATGGTACTACTCGAATCATTAACCACAAACCAACGACCAAAACAATTTTAATCAATAACAGCTTCACATTCCAACAATCAAAACCCATAACACCTCGTCACATTACAATCAATCCAACAAATCCAACAACTCATCCAATACACCTATCCCTTCGTCACATATATCATTCATCTCTTCCAACATCAACAATTGAAAACATAACATACAAAAGAATCTCAAATTCATTTTTTATGGGATTTACTTATACCAAGACCTTTATAGATCGAACCCACAAAAGAAATCATCATCATCAATATGTAAGGTATAACCCTTATTCAATTTTTGAAAGTAAAGAATGATTTATTACAACTATGTTCTAATCGATTCTTGGTTTTGATTGACACACAAAATTGAACTACAAACCTACCCGAGACCATTTGTATGATCTTGAAGACATGTCTTTGAAGATTGGTCTCGTATGATTAGAAGCTATATGGGTGATATAGTTCTGTTTGTGATTGGGTTTCTGAAAGAGTGTATTCTGTTTGATGATTTTCGTTATCTGCTAATTGCTTTTGGGAGAGATGAACTGAAAGAGGCGATGATAATAAGGGGGTTAGGGTTAGGGTTAATGAGTGTGAGAAAAATTAGGTGTATTTATCCCTAGTGTAGTGATGTGTTGGAGTGGGTTACGTATTCTTAAATAAACATGGGCTAATGATATAGGATGAACCAGGTTTATCAAATCTATATCTGGGCTGTTCTTTCCTCTCTACGCAATGGGCCAAGATTTAAGTGATTGGGCTAGTTTATTGAATTAAAACGTGGGCTGTTAAAATAAGGATGGACTGGGGTGTATTATATTAGGCCAAAATTAGTTATGGTGTACTAATTTTTTTTTTTGCTAATGTTATGGATTAAGCCAGGTATAAAATACTATCATGACAAATTAAACTAGACGATGTTTATTCATTAACGACATTCAAATATAACATTTGTCCTAGTTCAATAACATTCTCGAACAACAACACAGCAAACACGATACATAACACTAAAATGATCCGAATAAGAGTTGGGCCGAATATTGAAAATTATGGCAGGTCGTGTTTAACAAAAACTTAGGCCAAGATGTTAACAATGTGGGCTGCATTTCTTACTAATCAAAAGGGATATGTGCTTTGTTTATTTCTTGGATTAGTAATGCTATTGGATAAGTCAGGGAATATTGGATAGAGCCGGGAATAAGACACTATCATGACAAGTTGAACTAGACGATGTTTATTCGTTAACGACATTCAAAAATAACATTTGTTCTAGTTCAATAACATTCTCGAACAACAACACAACAAACACGATACATAACACTAAAAATGATCCGAATAAGAATCACTAAAATGACGAACGGCTAAAGATTCGGATTACGATGACAAGTGATCATGAAGTTGATTTGGTATCCCTTATTTGAGCTTGAAGTGGGTTTCACGAAGGCGTCTACTTATTTCATCATCGAGACTTCCTTCTATTTTCTACCGTTTTTCTTCAAACCCAATCTATCGATTGATGACTTGCTTGAACGTATACAGCTTATGATTGAGACTTGAATTTATTTCTTGATGTAAGGAGTTACATTGTGGTGCTCACGGGTTATAGCTATCACTTAAAGGAGTTACATTGTAGTACTCAGTGTCACACGCAGATCCTGATGTCGATAATTTCAAGAGGTGGTGTACTTCTTATACTTTTAGGACTTAGGTATAGAGTACTTATAGATTTAATCTTGCACCATTTTTCAATCAATAACAGTGCAAGCTTAAGTAACAAATTTGGGGTATTTTACTTCATTTTCAAGTTTGGTATATTGGGTTTACTTCACTAAGTGATCACAACAATAGCCGACAGAATTCGAGGTTGGAAAGTTAGCCAAAGAGTTTAAAGGTTGAGATGTAATCAGCAATTTTCACAGGATATTATTGTGCTATTCTATGACAATGGTACTTCACACTCTAAGCAAAATTCTCAAAGTTTTTCAATTACATTCATATACAAGACCTTGATTATACTAAGTTTTCTTGATTCTTCCTTCATCTCCTACTATGGTTTTTGAAGTCAAGAGGGCAATGCTTCGTTTGGATTTCAAGATTTGTGCTAAAGACAAAAACTTCTCGAGTATATGGACGTACACGACAATGATGTTTCCAAGAGTTCACAACCATCATGGGGGGAAATGTGTTCACTCGGGACTTAGTTGACTTTGATGTTACCAGGTCAACTTCAAAGGGAAGTAGTGTATACTACTTTACTTAATATGGTTTATGAAGTATTCTGCATACGTGAGAAGAATTGTTGCTAATTTCTCACATATACCCCCGAACGGATATTCACCAAGACCCAATGACAAGTAGCAGTAGTATTTAGTATTGCTTTTCTTCTACATAATTCCGTTGTGCACGTCAATGACATATAGAAGATGGTTGAAGCTACATCAAAGTTTCAGAATCTGCTCAAGATAGGGATGTTGGTTTGGGGGAAGCTGATTCAGAAACTTTGCCAAAAAGGAGTCTATGAAGAAAGCTTTTCAAGACATGCTGCATGAATTGGGGGGAAGTTAATCCAACTCATGCATACTACAATGGTTCCAGAACAAGTAAAGACAATGAAGATCCAAGCTGGAGTACAAGTTTCAAGACAAGGAGAACTCAGAAGACATATTCAGCTTTGGAAGACTTTATTTTATTGTAATTGTACTTGATAGGAACATTGTAAGTAATTTCGTACATCCACATATTGGGGGAAGATTGTTAGCCTTAAAATATGTTGACTTACACGAAATTACATTAGTTCATTATTAGTCAAACACGCAGGGAGTAGATTAGACTATTTAGGATAGTTTAGTTGTGTTTGGACTATATATACCCCCTCCATACTTCCATGGAGGGGGTGAGGATTCATTTTGTAAGTGTGTGTGTTCTTGTTTCTCTCTCTAGACACACACATCTTCTCTTTACTTTTTCTCATCAATCTAATAATGGCTAAGTATTTGTTTAATCCTCCCCGACCTCCGGATCAAGTCTCTTGTTAGTGATATCTTATTATTAACATTATAAATAAACATTTTAAGTGTAGTTTTATAAAAGACCAAGTATGGTGATAAGTATATGCATAAAATGATGAGATAAGTGTAAGAATGCTATGAAATGAATGAAAATATGCAAGAAATATTTACTTATAAAGATAAAGAAAGTAGATGAAGATTAACCCAAAAATATAAATATAAAGAACCCGAACTCGATCCAAAAGAAACCTAAATAAACTAAAAAATATACCACTAGTGTGTATATGAACCCAAGACTTGAAAGATCAAAGAAAAGGAACACCACTTTGGACATTTATTTATTGATCCCAGGTCACCTGCTAATCAAACTTGTTCACTCTATATTTTGTATCATAGATCCCAGTTAAATGATAGGTCGATTATTAAGCAACATAGCGAGTATAAATGATAAAAATATTAAACACAACAGATAAAGAATGCCAATCGATATAAACAAACCAAAAACATTAAACTTATATTAAACTGGCTAGTACCTAAAAGGTATTAGCGAATAACCATTTTGTAACCGAATACAAACATAATAATGAACAACCAAGGTACCTACCGAGTTAAATGATAATACCAAAAATCGAACGATATTAGAGTATAAATGATTACAAGGTATTCCCTATGGATTGAGGTTCTCTGCTTGACCTTATTGGCTTCTCTTCCCTTCTGAAAATTGACTTTTGTGGTTAAGGATTCGTCACTACTTTTCTGCTCTCCTAAAACTCGTTTTTAGGGCATGTATTTATAGGGTCTGGAATATGGTCGATACGCCATATTAAATGAGCTCAATACAGCGTATTAGGGATTTCTTGGAGTAGGGACCACATTTGATATCTTCCAGAATCTTCCAATACTCGATCTTCGATACGGCGTATAGAGTCTTCTGGATACGGCGTATTGGTCATCAAATCTTCGTGGTTTCTTATGAAATGTAGGCACAGATACGCTGTATCTTCCTTGTTGGATACGGCGTATTGGGTTGTAGAATAGTAGTCTTTAGATTTCTTTGTTTAAGCTCCAAAATGTGTTCATTTTAGCTAAACTTCACCAATTGCTCCATAATTACTGCAAATAACAAATTTAAGCAATTAAGTACCAATTCATGCAATAATTATACAAAATAGGCAATTTACATAGGATAAATGATGCTATAAAATAGACGTTATTTAATGTCATCAACGTTGAACACTCTAAGACATTCATGTTATATGTTATTGAACCTAATGAATTTGTTTCAGTTAACTCCATGATTGAATCAAGGGATGCAATCTTTGATGAGAATAGATTCTCATTTGTACCTATACCAAGTCAATGGTCCTTGATAAATGGAATTGATGACATTGGTGATTTAGACGTCCTTGAAAATATATTTGAGAAGGTTGTGGTTCAGAAACTTAAGCTTAGGAGGAGCAAAAGGAATAGGACTCCAAAGTCATTTGGACCTGAATTTCAATTATACTTAATTGAAGGAACAAGGAATGAGGTCTCTCAGCAGCACTCGTATTTCTTTAATGCTGAGGATGACCCCAAAACATCTAATGATGAAATGAAGTTACAAGATGTTGCTTTCTAGAAAGAAGCAATAAATGATGAGATGGATTCCATCATGGGCAACAACACATGAGTGTTGGTTGATCTACCACCTGGTTGCAAACTTTTCAAGTGTATTTTCAAAAAGAAAATGAAGGTAGATGAAACTATTAAAAAAATCAAGGCTAGACTGGTCATTCAGGGCTATAGACAAAACTCAGGGATAGACTACTTTTGTTGGAAATGGTTATCTAATAACCTAATATTACACATAATATTCTACGAGCTACGCAACGGAATTAAACACATATAACAAATATAGTTACCATAAAAAAATATAAATAGAAAACCGTACCTTGTAGCAATCAAGCTATGAAAGAAGTAGAGCTTCTTTAAAATACGCACGTGTATTAAACCGTGCAAACCTGAAACCCCTTGAGTTACTAAATTAAGTAACCTTTATGTGTATCCACACTACACGTTACCTGATATCACCTGAATGTTATTTCCTAAATTAACGATAATCAAGAACCGAGTTCTCGATATACGAAGAAAGCCAAATCTCGAAATCCCTTGCAAGGGGGATCTCTTAGATCGACTAAGGAAGAGAAGAGAAGAAGAATGGGATGAATGAAAGTGAATTCCCAAGCCTTGTTTATATAGTGGTAAAACTAGGTTTATAAACTTAGGGAATAAGATAACTCACTTTCCATAATCATCCCCCCTCCTTTAGACCCATTATGGCTGGCCCTTATTCAAGCCCAAAAGCCTCACTTTGTTGACTTTTTGACTTTGCTAATTATTATGTATAATTACACAATAATTAAAGGATTAACGGTTAATTATTTGTAACACACGCAATTAACGACCGTTAAGTATTCTCGTTAGAATATTAATATATGCTAATAGAGTGATATCTAAGTGTATATGTGTGTGACCCCATAGGCTCACGTATTTCTAGCCGTATAAGTATCCGTATGACATGAGCACTTCCTAACAGCTCCCACATGCGAAAGTCATAGTCATAGTATATAACATACTAACATTGACGAATAGTCTAGCAACATCATCAATGCTCCTAAAAATACCTTAATATGGTTTTGATAAACATCTCAGCCTTCAATGGTTAAGTTAATTCATCCTTTGTTTTAGATACAATGTTAAATATGGATATGGTTCAAAAGTCATTCCATAATTTAACAATTATATTTCTCGTTTCTGTATTGATCTAGAATACTAAATGTAAAAAGAATCATCTTAACTACACTTTGGGCACGTCTATGAAAACATCTGATCAACCTAACAAAGGGCCCTGTAAGTATCTAACTCCCAAACACGTGGAGGAACAAATTCTAATTTGAATACAAGTGTTTCTTATATGCTTCACCCCCCCCCCCCCCCCCCCCCCCCCCCCCCCCCCCCCCCCCCCCCCCCCCCCCCCTCCCCCCCCCCCCCCCCTCCCCCCCCCCCCCCCCCCCCTTAACAAAACATTTTTGTGGTTAGTCTCTTTATAGCTACCTTTTTTAGGATAGCGATGGACTAGAATCAAAAAAATTTAATCCACGCTAGTAAAATCCACTTTCATTTCAAGTCTGAGGACGAGTATAACCTCTACTATATGTGTAACTCACTTAATGACGCCGATCCATAAAGTGATTAGCACAAGGTGGGGTATCCAATATTCAACCACATTGAATAACATGTGAGTTTGGCATAATCATCTTTACATATTTAACATAATATAACCAACCTTTACATTTGTCTTAACTTAAAAATATTCCTATATTGTTAACTAACAATGGATATAATTTAGAATAAATAAATTTATTCAAGGATTTAAACATGCTAATATAGAACACTGTAATATAAATGAAAAAAATCATACCAAGTATATCAATTCATTATTTAATACAATTGATTACAGTATTATTATCCAAATACCAAATAAGATCAATGCATGATGATCCTAGTTGAATACTAATGTCTTATTCATAACAATCGCAATTGGTGATAAGGCATAGGTTTCATGAACAAATCAACTAGGTTATGATCTTGTGAAACTTTGAGAATACTTATTTTAAAAATTCACGAATAGTGAAGTTCTTTGAATAATGTGATGATTGTTATTTTGTACGTGTGTACTTAATTACTTATATAAATTTAGTCAAACACTACATTCCATAAGATGTATGGCTTACGCAAAACATCCCATTGGAGACAGTCATCTCAACAGTTTTCCAAACTGCAAAGTATTCTTATTTTTTAATGTATTTATGCAACTATGCTTTTAAACTAAGCATATGTAGTCAGCAATGTTATCATTCATGATGAAAAACTTACCTCGACTAAGATTGAGTATCAAATCTCAATTACAACGGCACTAGGATATACAAACAACATTATGCTAAAATTCTGTAACTTGTGAACACTTCTTTGATAATGTTTGGATAGGTTTGAAGATTATAATGATTTTACTATGATTATCACAGTATATATCCATAGTATCTTCATTATTAATTATAGGAATGAATTCCTAATCCAACCAACATTTATCATAATGTTCCTTCTAATATCTTTTTAATTATATTACAATGTTGTCAAATCATCTTGCACTCATATAAATGTGATACAAATAATGCTCATATAAAAATTATGTACTAATGTATCACTTTAGTGGGACTTGGGGGGGAGGGGGCATCCATTTCATGTGTTCTAATCTCACCAAATGAGAGATCATTCGAGGTTTCACGCACTGATAATTCACATCCCTGTTTTAATTTAGAAACTTAAAATTACACCGCATTATGTTTAATCTATCCAACATATTTTTCAAGGTTGTATATTTCATTTTCTAAAATATTTACAAGAAACTTTATTTCAATCTAAGGGATAAAATCTTACTTAGATGAAAAATTGTTTCTAATATGTTCAACAACATATTCGATTTTAGAAAAATAAAATAAAATACTCCCACTAGCTTTCAGATGTACTCATGAGCTTATATTATTTATAATTAAAAATCAAATCCAACAAGTGATTGATTAAACAGTTAAACTTAAGATAGTGCTCATTAGATGCGTGCTTTTAATCCACACTTAGATTCTTGCATAGTTTTGCTTTTGATAGTTTGTATACTTGTAAAGATTATATATTGATTTCATAAAACCTCTTTTGATTACTCATCGTCCTCGCAAGGTAATCATTCAATAAAGAGTTCTTGAAATCCAATTTGTCATATTTCTTTTCAAAAAAACAAGTATGACAATTTAATCATCTTTATATATAAAGTTGGTAAATGAAGAAGTTTTAGTCATCGTTGTTGGTGCAACATTGACTAGGATCTCCTTTATGTTTTAACGATGACAAATAAACGTTCACAAACGTAAATCACAAACGGTAGCCTAAATCCACAAAACTGGATTTCACTTATCCGGTGTGGGCGAAGAGTCGGCGCTTAGCCACGGCGGCACATGCGAAATACATTTTACAGATTTAGCGTATTGTCGGTTTCTTCTTACCCAACACATGTGGAAACTTCAATAAAGGTATGTAGATGATATTTGAGCATTTGGGAACACTCCAAATGAGGTTGAGACTTAGGTGGTGTTTGTTTTTTCATAAATGCCTCTTAACAGCCTCTTAATCTGACTCATTCAAACGCAAGTCAGACATTTGGGTCATTAAGACTGGTTTTTTTTTCATGTCTCTAGAGGCGGTTAAGACAAGCATGTGTTAAGTGCGTTTGTTTTTTCTGATCATTAAGAGGCAGTAAGAGGCATGAACCTCTGATTGCACTAGATGTGGAGATGGTGTCTTAACACCTCTTAATGTCTTTTTTTATTCTTACTTTTTTGTTTTTATTTTTTCTACTATGTTATGATTTTTTTATTTTGGTGTTTTTTTCATTTCTTGATTTTATTTTTCTTGTTTCACCTTTGTCTTTTGTATTAAAAGTTTAAATAGAAAAATTGCATATGTTTTGTTAGATAAAGAGTGTATAAGATGATATGTGACAATTCATATTTTTTTTCAAATTGAAGGGTTCGGTTACGGACTCATATATCTCAATTCTAACGTGACTCATTTAGTTAATTGTTTTTAAAAAATCAATTTAAACTCTGACACGTTTGTTTTTGTCAAATAAGCATGAGATTGCATGTTTTGTTTAAAATACTTTTAACTTTAAATTAATTATATTATAAAATTTGTTTTTTTATATCATAAAGATTATTTCTTGTGTCAATGCAATCGTTTTATATTTAAATTGTAAAAACTATAGTTAAACACATCTAGATATTTTTACCAAAGCAAACAGTTTCATTTGATTCAGATTCAGATTTATCAACCACTTATTCAGATTAAGATGGGAATCAGATTCAGACTTTTCTACCAAATATTCAGATTTAGATGTGCGAATTAGATTCAGATTCAGAGCCTATTAATAAACAAAGAGCACCTTAGAGAAGAGCAAAAACGAATCCTCCTGTTTTTCTATAAAACGTCAACTCAAACATTTTATTAAACGCCTCTAGCCAAGGCCGAAACTTCTTTCTAAACCTAGTGTGATCTTGTTTTCAACATACCAACAAGCAAAAGTATTCATTTGACCTTAATCCGGATTTACGTTGTTCCTAATCATGTAACAGGTTTTACTTCCTTATTGGTCAAACTAAGTCAAAGGTCAATTTGTGTAAACGTATCCTTTCTCGTTATGGGATATGCTTTACTTAAGATGCAAAACACTTAGCTTGTTTGCATCAAGATGATTAGTGATCAAATCCATTGT